>MU269984.1:4527500-4710000 GCA_021432705.1 Caranx ignobilis
AGCATGTGACACGTGACATTGCATTGGTTACAGGTACGGCCTCTCTCTCGTGTGATGTTCACCTACAGCCTCAGCAGTTCCCTGGATGCAGCCAAATGGTGGTGCATTTCAGAGGCCACAGGGCTATTTTTTCTTTAAAAGCTGAGGTGTCAAAACAGGTATTTCATGGTTGGATACCCTTTTTAATCTGTCTCTCTCTCCCCAAGAGGCTTCCAGTCTGCTGACAGACCTCCTCTTTCTTTGCCACACTCGCTCTGGCTCTCTCCCTTTTCCCAAATCTTAAGAAGGGAACACAATCTGGACCAGCCTTCAAACCTCCCCATCTACTTATCATCTGTGTTAAATTACAGGGCAGTTCGTGTTGTTTCGTGTGTAAGTGTACTCTTGGTGTGGTCGTAGTGCTTGTGTGTTCCACACCGGTTTTACATTTCAAGATTTCACAATTAGAGTAAAGACACCAACCAACAGCCACTGTATAGAGGGGAGATGCCAGGGAGAGGGGGAAGTAGCATGATGATTTAATTTTCTGCACACTGAGCAGCGTGTGTGCAGCCTTCAGCAGCCTGAGCTCCCAGACACTCACCTGTCACTCGATGGATGATGAATACAGCTGCAACTGGGCATGTGGGACCTGTGTGTGTGTGTGTGTTTGGGTGCGCATGCATGCGTGCGTGCGTGTGTGCATATTTTTCAGTGATAAAATATAAAGAAACACATATTCAAGCAGGTTCCAACTTTAAATTAGGTTCAGTTTTCTTCGCCAAGTGTGTGTGTGTGTGTGTGTATCTGTGTGTGTCTGTGTGTGTTTGCTTTCATAGCACGCATTCTCTTTTATCTTATCAGAAGCTTTGGTAGCATAAACAAAGCTGTCAGAAGGATGTGAAGTGTATGAAATATATTGCTGTATTTTATGCTGTTATGATAGGATCTGTTGTTTTTACACACCCATACCAATGTGCGCGTGCACACTGACACTCACGCACACTGACACTCAGATACACACAGAATCGGACACAGCCTCTCCTTGCTGGTACCACAGACTGTACATCAAAGATATTCGTGCTTAAATCACCATCAATATTGAAACACCTTTGTCTCTTCCTCTCACAGAGTCTTCAATTCTGTCGTACGATGGCAGCATGTACATGAAGGTTGTGATGCCGAACGTCATGCACACCGAGGCCGAGGACGTCTCCCTCCGCTTCAGGTCCCAGCGGGCGTTCGGTCTGCTCATGGCCGCCACGTCCCGCGAGTCGGCCGACACGTTACGGCTCGAGCTGGACAGCGGGAGGGTCAAACTGACTGTCAACTTAGGTATCGTATAAACCGCCCCTGCTGGTTTACCCCCCTCAAGTTCAAGAGGAGGCCTCAATGTTTTTGTGTTTTCATACTTCTGTATATTTTCTTTTTTATGGTCCAGACTTGATATCAGACCTAACACGTACTAAAACCTGTTTTTCTAGTTTGTCTTTGTAGTTGCATGCACTGTTGCCTGAATCGTAACTTTTTCTGCCTTGATGCTGAGTTGTTGTTGTAGATTTTATATCCATCAATCTAACACTTAACAAAGTTATCCATGCTCCTCAGTACATCTTTTGAACAGATCATAGATCATTTTTGTCATGCTCATTATTGTGGACAAATAGATTTTTCCAAAGGCGCAGCTTTGTGCTTTTTAAATTACTTTAATAGATGGCACTGTCCTCGGACATGCATTAATTCAGATAGCAACATTTCAGATTATAATCTGCCATCTATTCAGAAGTGCAGGTAAGCATCGGTGCATTTCAGTGCTGCACTAATTGTATGCATTCTTGTTCCTGTGGTGTTTTTTTTTTTTTTTTTTTTTAATTGTTTTCCTCATGATAGCAGGTTCATGTTTCTCTCTTTCCATTAGTAACCCTTGGTCTAGCTGGCATCTCCCATGCCTTGTTCAAAGATGGCACTCACCCCTTCAAAGGCCCCGAGCCTGCGGCCCATCTGGCAAACAGCCCGATGCCACAGCACCCAGCGCGCCTGCAGATGGTGGCACGAGTGGTACATTTAAGTAGAGTGCAGACTTTTACACCAGTGAGCCTAGGATAGATCAATTTGAAATAAAGTTTATGGATACATATAAAACACCTGAACTGAACCTAACTAATCTACTTTAGAATCCAATATACTTGGCCACCACAGCTGCTAAAAGCATGAAGCATATGCAGTCAGTATTTCATGTTTTTAATGTGCACTGTGGTCTTTTTCTCCAACAGTTAAAAAAAACAAAAAAAAAGTTAAAATCTTAATACAAGCCAAATTCTAATCTAATGAGTGTAATTCATAGAGCCCTGTCTTCCATAACTTCTTTAGGATCCTCTGTTTAGGCCTCTGTATGGCGTTGGTGCTGCGTGGCTCGAGGCTGTTTGCTTCCACTTTTCTGTTGCGGTTGACGGCACATGACCAGCCTGGTCACATGGATTTCAACCTGCACCTGCCAAACACAGGTTCAGTGCTCTCCTTTAGATGGAGATTTCCATGAAGAACCCAGATGATTTTAATGACACATAATCTAACAAAGGCTTCATTTTAGATCATACAGTGGGCTACTATTACAATATTTTGGCTCTACTTGCTGGGTTGCAAAATCGATGTGGCCATTGGATTGCAAGCGACCATTTTGAAATTCAACATGTAGCCAAACATTTTCCTCTTTTAGAAAATAACATACACTCTGATGACATGTTGGATCAATAAAACAAACAATGCATCTTAGCTGTAACATTGAACAGCATTAGTGCAATGTTATTTATAAAGAATTGGATTGGGATTAAATTGGATTTCCATTATCAGTATGGTAACACTGACCATCAGTAGCCAAACAGGCTAAAATGGCTGCCAGCGTCATGTGACCGTCCCCGGAAGGTGGCTTTTCTTACTCTTGGATGTCTGCAGCCATAACCTTGAAGGATGCGATTTCATCTGTCACTTATTCTCCCCTCCCCATCTAGACTGTGTCAGGATAAACTGTAACACCAGTAAGTCAACATTCTTCTTCTGCAGCCTTCTTCCTACAATCAATGTTTGATTATAGCCTGTGTGCTAGATGTAAGGGCAGGAATGTGTGAATGCAGGGGACTGATAAGAGGATTTCTCAGATAAGAGGGGGAAAAGTCATAGCCAGAGATCAAAGTTATGCAAATCAGACTTAATGTACTCTATATATTTTAAAATGGCCCATTTTTTCAAATTAATTCAGACAACTAGTTCTTAATCTTCTCCTTTATGCCTATAGCTACTGAACATTTGCACTTTCTCTATGGGCTATATTGTTTTCCCAATTATACTGTAATATATTGCTGTGTGTTTCACTTGTTTTGTTTTCTTGCCTTCCTTATTTTACCACATACTGCTGTATACAGGCTCCTAATACGATAAACAGAAGGTTTTAGCAGTCATGCTCTTACTCATGAAGAGGACTCTTATTATTCAAAGGCTTGTGGAGAATGGGAAATGAGCAAAGTGAGACAGAGTTAAGGAGTTCTAGGTCGTTCTATGTGAGGTGGCAGATTTATGATGCTGGTTCATATTGACCAGGTTAATCACTGTCATTAGATAATGGGCCAGTGCACATGCATACGCACACAGAGACATGCACCAAAGGAGATAATCGAGAATTCCCGATTGCCTTGGCTGAAGTTTACACAGCATTACTGGAATGAATGATTTTCATTTTTTCTTTTCAGTCTCTTCCTTCAGTAAATGTTAATTAATCAAGTCTTACACTTCGTTTTTAAACTGATATGTGAATAAAATGAAATGAATGAATGTCAAGTAAGTCGAGTTTGCATAATAATGCAGACATGTCAAACCTACTGCTGAGTCTCCGTGTGACAACTGACAAATTGTTGCCCAACGTGTTTTGAATTCTTGAACGTTACAGGTTTTTCTCAGTTTGTAACCGACTATTGTGAATTGATTTGACACATTCACATTCAAAACAAAGATTTGAAATGTAGCGTTGAGGGCTCATGAAAGCAAACACTGACACTTTATATTAACTTCCTCAAACTGTACACATCATCTGCAGGGTCCGGCAGCATAAGTTTAGTGTCCAAATTAAAATCCTAAATCCGTACAAGATATCCTTAGGTGACTAAACAATACTGCTGTATAGAATTTAAAACGTAGTTTCAACATTGTTCAGCTGCTTCAGACTCTTAGCTGCTCTGGCCTTAAACAGAAACACAGTGTGGCTGGATTGCCCTCTAGTGGTTGATTGTATGAATTACTTCATGAAAAGCTCAACAGAATCTACCTACTGTATTAAAAGCCTCAGTAAAACTACATTTGAGCAAATCTATGTGCTGTAATTAAACTGGAATTAATTAAGCCTGAATGAGGTCCGGGTATAACTTGGAGGGGGGGAGTCATTTAAATCTGTCAGCTGATGGGATATGAGCCAGAGAGATAGATAGTGTGTGACAGAGAGAGAGAGAGACAGAGAGAGAGAGAGAGAGAGAGTTTCAGTAAATTCTCCCCATGTTCTCTGGGATGAGTCACAGTCTGAGTCCTTGTCTGAGTAACAGCAAATGTTTTCTTATATTTCGCAGTCAGTTGTGATCTGTATTGTTTTCCTCTGTTGTCTGATCCAAACCAAATTTTTGTTTCCTAGTATTTTCAAATGAGAATGTCTTCTTCCTATAATGAGACAGAATATTTTTTCTTCTCCTGGTTAATTCCTCTAGTCTGTTGCCTGAAAACAAAGATTTGGTTTGTGCTTGTGCTTCCCCCGTCCCTTGACTAACTAACCCTCCTCTTCAGGCAAGGGCCCTGAGGTTCTTTATGCCGGACAAAAGCTCAACGACAATGAGTGGCACTCGGTACGAGTGATCCGCCGCGGTAAAAACTTCAAACTCACTGTGGATGACGACATGGCCGAAGGTATTTCTCTTGTGAACAATTTACCTGCTGTTTTACAATATCCATGCTACACATGTTTCTTTATTTTCCTTTTCATTTTATCTTTCTTCTCAACAGTAATGGCAGTTCTGATCTCTTTATTTCTCTATTTATTTATCTCTTTATTGTCTCAATCTGTCTCAATGATATCACTTCGGCTTTCAGCCAGATTAGATTTCCAGTTGAGATCCCAGTTCTGGTTCATTTTTCTGATGAAAAGAATATAAAAGAGAACTTTGACCATGAAAATGAAATAAATCAGAGATGGGTACTTGTGTGTGACAGTATCTTAATGTTGTGTTTGATATGAGTGTGTAATATTGATCAATCTTAATATAAACAAGCACCATATTTGCAAACTGACACACTGAGCGCCTGGTGTGATGATTAATGGAATAGAAATAATGACCTTATGATGTTTTTATTGTTAAGTTATTTTTTAATTTTTCTTTGACCTCAAGCTTTGGTAGCATTACCTCATCAAAATGACCCAAAGTAAAACTCTGCTAATACTAATGCTGTGTTATGGTCAGGCTGTCTTATCCCTCCTTCTCGTCAACTTCCCTCATCCCTCGGCTTCTTCTCCTTTCTCTTCCCTCGTCCACCTTAGGCCAGATGGCTGGTGACCACACCCGCCTGGAGTTCAACAACGTGGAGACAGGCATCTTGACCGAGAGACGCTTTGTCTCCTCTGCTCCCTCCTCCTTCATAGGGCATCTTCAGGTATGAAGTGCAATAAGTTCATGATGCAGCTTACACACACGAATGTCAATTACTGATAGGATGGATGCTTTCTTCTTTCTTGTCATTATTCATCATCATAGCCAAAGATCACATCGTCATATTCAATTCATCACAATTGTTTTGCTATGATTAAAAAACGTGTGGTTTTGTGATCTGGCAATTTATTCTTCTGCCCATCTCTCAATAACTCTCCCCACAGAGCCTGAAGTTCAATGGCATGCAGTACATAGACATGTGCAAGAACGGAGATATTGACTTCTGCGAGCTCAACGCCCGTTTTGGCATGCGCTTCATCATCGCTGATCCTGTGACCTTCAAAACCAAGGGCAGTTACCTGGGCTTGGCCACTCTGCAGGCTTACACCACAATGCACCTCTTCTTTCAGTTCAAAACCACCTCCCCTGATGGTTTCATCATCTTCAACAGCGGCGATGGGAACGACTTTATCGCTGTTGAGCTGGTCAAAGGGTGAGAGTGCCGGTGTCATGTTGATGTTTTTATTTCATGGTCTAGACCAAATGTTTTTTATTAGAGGTAAAGCAGCAGTGCAGGCGGCTGGTTTCATAAGAAATTGTTCATTTAACTATGCTAAACAACTATCGATCCCTCATCTCCAGTGCACCGTGTGTGAGCTCATCTTTGAGAATCATTGTGTTTTAGTGAAGATTTTTATCAGGTTAAATCAGTCTGGGAAGATAAAAATAGACAGACAGCACACACACACACACACACACACACACACATACACATACACTAACAAAACCTGATCTTCATCTCCTGCTTCTTCCTGCCAGGTTCATCCATTATGTGTTCGACCTGGGGAATGGGCCAAGTCTGTTAAAGGGGAACAGCGACAACCCGCTGAACGATAACCAATGGCACAATGTGGTTATCACGCGGGACGCTTCCAACACACACACACTCAAGGTGGACTCAAAGTCAGTTACGCAGAATGTCAACGGAGCCAAGAACCTCGACCTCAAAGGTATCACATCCTCGCTGTCTGAGAAATTCAAGTTTTCATCCAACAACATCCCCACATCTCAAGTAGTCTGCCCGCACATGACCCGGACCTCAGTCTGACCTGAGTTATAAGTCTGAAATCTCCAAACTTGGCTTGACAAAATCAAAGACCCTGAGCTCCACTGTAACACCAAAGAATTATGACTCATTGAATTTCAGTGACTTGACTTCACACCCTTCCCAAAAATGAAAAATTAACTTTTAAAAATGTGTAAAAACGAATCAGCTTTTAATTTTCCTCACAGTGGATACACTTTAAGTCAGAGGCACTTAAACATTTTAATTAAACATCCACATTGGAGTTTTACACAGGGTCAGAGATCTGGAACAATGCAATCAAAATGCAAATACAATTGTTTCAAGTCCCCAAGCACCTCTTCTAACACTACTAACGTTGTTCTAGTTTTGTCTGCTGCTTTATAACAGCAGATCTGCAGCATGAACTTCCTCCTTTAAGCCTTTAGTAACATTTTTGTGAATGCCCACAAATGGACTGGAAACAGAAGGCTTACGGTATCCAGCAACTTCATAGTTCTGGTATTCGGGACTTAAATTGAATAATCCGCATTCCGCAAACAGGTCTGACATCTGCTGGCTTCTGTGCTCACTTCATTTATACACTCGTTTATTCACCCCTCCCTTCCTCCCTTCAGGTGACCTGTTCATCGGAGGTCTGGGACCCAACATGTACCAGAACCTCCCTAAGCTGGTGGTTTCTCGGGAAGGCTTCCAGGGCTGCTTGGCCTCAGTTGACCTCAATGGCCGCCTGCCAGACCTCATCAATGATGCCCTTTTCCGCAGCGGGCAGATTGAGCGTGGCTGTGAAGGTACAGATGGCCCTTAGCATCTAAGAATCATGACCTGCCGTGTGAGATTTATTAGTCTAATTAGACCTCTCTTTAGTGGCCCTTAAAGCCATCCGCTGGCATTGATAATCCTACTTATTTTCTTTCTCTTTGCCAGGTATTTGTCACATTATAGGATAGAATTTGTCATTCAGTTTCCTTAATAAGGGCTTGTTAACCTTTTTTGTTGCATCCCTTCATTTTATGGTATTAAACTATTAAAACTCAACTTGCAATAGCAACAGCAATAAAATGATAGATAATTTCACAGAGTAAGATATTTTCAATTAACCCCCTAATTGATGGTTATGTTCAAACATCATCATGACTTTTTCCCCTCTCCAGCCCCAGAAATTGCCATCCTCAAGCAAACCAGCATGTTGCTGCATCAGAATACAAATAAGCTGCTGATGTGTTTGTTGCTGTTCTCAGACTTGACTTGAGGTTCTTTTCATCCATATTAACTGCTGAGCTGTGCTCCCATGCCCAGACTGGTTAAACCAGTTTAGTGATTTATAGATTATTTCTATTTCCCATTTAAAACCTGATTGTGTTTAAAAAAACATAGAGCCCTTGTGTACGGTGCGGGTCTCAACATATTTCCTCTAGAGGGCAGCAGAAGATTGAGATAAGTTCAAACTAACACAGCAGGCATTAAGAGCAGGGCCCATGATATTTAAAGCTGAGCATCAACCTAACTGTATTATGATGTATGTAGGAGCTCTCATAGGAGCAGAGCCCCACAAACAGATCAATAGCCCATGTTGCACTCTGAAAAAGTGACAAACTTGTACAAGATTTAAGAACTCTTAACAGTGCTGCTCCCTCACTAACCTTTACTCTTGTTTCCGCTCTGCTCTGTTCTGTTTGTTATTTTCTTTCTGCGCTAACAAAGTTGGTTTCACCAAAGCCGACCTGCAAGGTAGAGGGTTAAACTCCACCTCTCCGAGGGCTGCTCGCCTGAAAGTCTGCTGTGTGCAATGCATCGTGGGTGTCACCATGGCAATAATGTCCCCCTGGTGCCGCAGAGGTGACTCGCTCTCTGAAAAGAAAAGTTTATATGAGGAGAAACTGAGAGAGAGAGAGAGAGAGAAAGAGAGAGAGAAAGAACAAGCGAATAAGTAACCAGAGGAAGAAAATAATGTGTGATTACTGCATGGTTCATACAACAGCACTGCTCTAATGTTAATGTAGATGAACAGTAAATGTGCTAGACTGTTCTATGTATTCTCAACTGTTCACCACTAACTGCCTGACTAGGTGGAGGGATGTGTCCAATAAAGTTGTAAAAGAACTGAGTGTGCAGTTTAATTATAATCAGTCTGAGAGTGAACAGACGAGATAAGTGATATGTGGTCGTCATGTGGATTGTGTAAAAGCGGAGGCAGACAACCACAGCACAGTGTTCTTGTATGAAAATGCCAGTTGAGACAGAAGAAAGAGGCTGTCACTGCACATCCAAACACTGTCAGCCTGCTGCTGATGTACCAGACCTCTGTCTCTCTCTTCCTCTTTTTCTTTTTTTTTTTTTTACTTTCTCCAGAACACATCATATTTGCTACTTTACCTAGACAAGTGTTTTTCAGAGAGTGAGCGGCCTCCTGCTGCAGCTATCAAACCCAGAGAAATCCTCCATGGCACGCACCAACAAACAAGCACTGCTGTGTGCGCACAGGCATGAGATTCACACTGCTGCGATAATGTAGAAATATGTGTGTGCTCACCTTACAGTATGGGGACGCCTGGTCGACTGCCGTCACTCTACATTACACAGTAAATGCAGTTTCAGACGGCAAACTTCAAGTGTCTTCTTCTCCTCACATTTTTATTGCACAAGACAATTGCTCTTAAACAATGTTTACCTGCATTTGTCTGCCATTTATTTTGGACTGTCTATTTAATTTGACTTTACTTTCGTCCGTCTCCTCTGTGGTTATCGGAAGGGTTTCTGTTGAGGGTTCCCCTGTGTCTGTCTAGACTCCAACAGGGATTGTTTATCTTGTTATCTCTGCTGTGCGCTTGTCCTTATCTGCATTCCCTCTCAGTAGAAGTATTCAAAACGAAGAGCAATGTGTGGTGTAGAGGAATAGCAAACACACATCCAGTTTGACTTTGAATACCCTCCTCAACTCCCGTCTGCCTGAAGTGCATACACGAGGATATGCGCTGCGTGTTCTCAAGTGCTCTTTGCGTTTCTTTTCTCGTCTGCTCTTCATGAATTCTGTCTGTCCAGTGTGTCTACTGTCCACCGTCTTCACAATGAAAGTTTAGAAAGAAATTTACTACCAGGGCCATTCTGATGCCTTTTTTTTTTAAACGCACATTGTTTAATGGAGTTGTTAATCCATGAGTCTTTTGCTGAAAGGTTGTTTTTTATGTCTCGTCCTGCTTGTTCATAGAGGGAATGCAGTGTTCTAAGTTTTACTCTGCTAAAACTTTCTTGGAAACATGTCGGAATGATGAAAATTTGCATGCAAATCCACCTGTACACACTCTCAGAAAGAAGGAAATGAAAGGATGTTGACAGTGTCATCACATCAGCCAGGCTGGGATCTAATTCATCTGCAGTATCATGTCTTCAATGCAGATTAGGAGGAAAGCAGCATCCTGTACAGCTGGTTGTCTGTAATCATTTCACTGCTTGAGAAGCGTGCTGTTGATCCTGTGAAAACCTGGCACCTCTTCTTCACTGCCTCTCCTTCTTAGTGCAATGCTTTTACCCAGCATGAAATAGGATTCCTCAGACTGTTTTTAAGTGTGTTTGTACTCCAGGTCAGGCTTCCTGTGGTGACACTGTTTGCTCCCTGTTATTTCTTCTAGGCCTACATACTGTATATCTACCTCTGTAGAGTGCATTTCTTCTGCATGGGTCCTGCATTGTTAAGGCTCAGCAGTGGCTCTTATTGCTGCTTGACTGTGCACCTGTTGTATCTCTCTCTCGTTCTCTCTCTCCATCCCACCATTCTCCAGGCCCGAGCACGACTTGCCAGGAGGACTCGTGCGCCAACATGGGTGTGTGTATCCAGCAGTGGGAGAACTTCACTTGTGACTGCTCCATGACGTCATACACAGGGACTCACTGCAACGACCGTGAGTACTGTTTTACTTAAGATTTACCTGCTCGAGGTGCATTAAAGCAGCGCTCCAGTGATTTTTTTCACGCTGAAAGTGATTTAACAGTCGTTTGAACTGGATGTATAATGACTGCTGGGGCTCTGGAGAGAGCCGGTATTGCAAACTGTAAGCGCTGTTTGAAAGGCATGGACATTTACCTTTCAGGGTGCATTTAACTAATAGTCAAGTTGCATTGTGGGAAAATGTAGACTCCTGTGTTTTTGTCAAATGGCAACAGTCAGGACATCTTAGCCTCCTGGCCTTGAGGCAAAACCCCCCTTTACAATGCTAAATCGCTTGAGGGCTCCTTCGACCACACCTGTGCACTCAGTCAACACCAGGTACACACAACTGCAACATTATGCTAATGTGACATTGTGCTGACCATACCCTGTGTACAGAAGTGCATACAAACACACTTCACAATCATCCTCACACATATCCTTGACTCAAGGACTCAAGGCTGTTTCCCTCGTTTGTTTATGAAGCCTTTGTTAGATTTGCAGCATGGAAGCGGTGCTGAGTGCTCTGTGATCTTTAAATGAAGCAACTAATGCCTGCATTTGTTGAGTGTGTTTTTTTTTCTTTTTTTACTGCAATGCAGGCAGTTTGTAGTAACAGGTTTGCTTTATGTTCTGTACTTTCACATTTTGGGCTTTGGAGTAAAGGGCTATGACTGATGACGTGTAAAATATCCACTTCTGCCTCAGTCGTCTTTTCATAAAGGTCCTTCAAATAGCTATCATAGAAGTTGAAGTGTGAGTCCATGTGCACGCGTGCCATTCGTGTGTGTAGGGCTCTCTCATCCCCATGACGACAAGGGACTTCCCCTCAGTAATCATGGTTGGCGGTCTTTCATTTAGCGGTTAATAGTGGGGGCATACTGCTGCTGGGCCAGACTAATGAGGTGGTGAAGGCTGTTAGGAGAGCTGCTCTCTGTGAGTCCTGGCATCCCCTAATCATCCAGACCTTTCTGATGTTAGACCCAGCCACTGTGTATGACTGCACATCTCTCAAATCCCAATTTTCTTTTTGCTCTCAGTCTCTCTCTCTCTCTCTCTCTCTCTCTCTCTTTCTCACACTCTTCTTTCACTCCTTCTGCAAAAGATCGTCTGACGCAATCGTTTCCATGCAGGGCGAGTAATCGACTCCTGCTCCCACTTGGTGGTGGGAGCTGTGTGTTTATGTGTTAATTAGTGATGAGAAGTCCTCATTAATTCAACTCCTGGTGCTCCCTGGGATGACTTAAAGTGAGCTTCCATTGATTTCATATCGACACAGACATATGTCTTCTTGAAAGATAAGAGCACAGATAGGGACATACTTCACATCTTCATGACATTGTGGATTTAAGTTGTTCTCCTCTTGCTAGTTTTGGAGATAGATGTTCACCAATATTGACTGGACAGTCCAAGCGTATAATAGCATTGTTAAATGAGCAGTTTTGCCCTTAATTGGAATTTTGTAGTTGATTTTCTCTTTCTTTTGGTACTCGTTGAAGCAGTTTCTTTTCATTTCCTGTGCTGGAAGCAGGGAAATAAATAATGAAGAGGAATGGAAAAGGATAAAAGAGGCAAAGTCAGGCAAACAGGCAGTTTGGTTTGGGAACTTTCCTAGAGTTTGCATTTCAGGGAGAGCACACACACGAGTCAACATGACATGGCCTGCCCAGGCTTAAGGGTCAAGTTTACTCCTCTTGGACTCACCCAATTTTCTGATGTTGACTCTGATGACAGCCTCTGCCCCATCATGGTTCCCTGAGCTCAGCAGTGCAGGCTCACACCACCAGATGGCAGTAGATCCACAAGCAGGACCGCACACTGTCGCCACTTACTGGGAGAAAATGAGATGCAATCCCCTGAGCATGAAATCAGCTTTCCTGTTATTTTCCTCCTCTGCTTTGCCTCTTGTACTCTCTCTCTTTATCTGCCCCCCCCCCACTGCAAACCCACAGCCCATCCAATTTCTATACTTATGGATCACGGCAAGAATATTGTGTGATCTCCCAAACCATGCAAAACCCAGTGTAGTGCGATACAATCATATTACCGACAATTTCATTGTTGGATTGAGGTAGCTTGATGAAGATGAAATCGGTGAGCACAGTCATCGCCGCCCCTCGCGTGTGTGTTCTGTGACTGTTTTATTCAGTGAACACGGCGCTGAGAGAGAGAGATTCTAATTAACAGTGTGGGAGTGGAGCTTGTCCCTCTGTTTCTCTTGGTCTCTCCCTCTCTGATAGCTCACAGCAAATATCAGTAATTGTCTTCCTCTCTGACTCCATTTCTACCCATCGTCCAAATAAAGAAACTTGAACAAAGTAAAGTGAACATTTCTGCCAGTAGAGCCTCTCTCTGTTTCATCTGTGCCAGTTGTTAGCGTTGAGCCTGTGCGCCCTGTCCGCTCTCCTCCCATTGTAGCCAGCAGGGCTCTAGGTGGCAGAGAAGAAGTGAAAAAACCTCAGCTGGCAAGAACTAACTACACTCTTTCCATTTATTCTTGTGTACCCCTGCAGCCTGCACTTTGTGACTGCACACCTTTACTTATGGGAACAAGACACAAAGAAAGAATTTGCAGAGCTCTTTGCACCATGCAGGCCATTCTCAGAGCCGCTCGGACAATCTGGAGGTACATGTCATGCCCAGCTCGGCTTAAAAAAAGGGGGTAGAGGGTGAACTATTTTTATAGCATTCTCATCCTGCTTGGTTCTGGCTCACCGCTTTTGTCATGCTCATCTCCATCTCCCTGTCGTCTCATATCTATCCCTCTTTTTTCTCTTTGTCTCTCCTCTCCTCTCCTCTCCTCTCCTCTCCTCTCCTCTCCTCTCCTCTCCTCTCTCTCCTCTTCTCTTTCTCTGTTTTCTGAGTGGACCTCTTCCTGTCAGGTTCTATGAATACCGCAGAGTTTCATTTAACTCCAAGGACATAGGAGCTGAGGGCCATGCAAGAGGAGCAGCGGACACTCCTCTTCCACATCCAGAGCAATTACTTAACTTACGTAATAGAATTATTTCTGCAAAGGTCGCTGCATTGTTCCACAGTCAGGAACATGGTAAACAAACAGAGAGTGTTGAGAGGGGAGAGCGGGGCTGAAGACAGGCAACAGGAAACAGTTCGTCAGTCTGATATTGAAAGCAGTAATTGCTCAGATAGATCTAGTGATGAATTTCTCTGTCAGTGCGACGATGCCAACGAGCCCTCCACTCCTGCTTACGCCAGTGTCCTTATTTTACTTTCCACAGTGTGCTCAGAAGGCTGTGACCACATCTGGCTAACTGCTAACACAGCAGTGGCTCGGCTTCCTTCTCTTTTTAAAAAGAAAATAATTTTCTCCTCTGTTCATCAGAGAGAGGAAAAAAAAGAAAAAAAAATGACAAAAGAGGTGCTAGTGCAGGGAAAAGCTCTGTTTCCTCTGGTCCACAATGTTCTATTGAGGAGAAAATCATCAATAATAACAGCATTTTCTCCATATTGACTGATGTGTCTGCTCAACAGTATTAAACCTGGAGGGAAAAAAAAAAAGTCAGCCAAACAATGGCACCATTCACTTTGACACGGCGTCAATGACGAGTGAGAGTTTTGTAACAGACAAATGAGAAACATGTGCATACAAACACGCAAGCAGGCTGCAGGTGGAGGGTATCTACAGCACAGCCCTTCTCATGCATACTGGAGGAGTTTGTATTTGAGCATTGAATGATTTAACCCACCGTCTCTGTAAATGGTATTAAGTAGTTTGAGGTGGCCGGGATGAGCAAACAGGTGCAGGGCCGGGGTTTGTTGGCATTAAAGCACTTGGCGGGGCACTGTGGAGCTTGGCAGAGTTTCAGCTGGGCACAGATGTGGCAACTTTATATTGGAATAGATGGACAACATTCTCAGTCAATCAATATTAAGATGAAACAGGGAAACAGAAGTCTTGTTTTTCTCCTCGCAAAAGCTGAGAGAAAGTTTTCGACAATATGCGAAAGTAGCTTTTGGCTAAAGAGGGCTTACAAGTGGAGCATAGAAATATGAGAACATTTGCCTATAAATACCACAGGTAGATCAGAAATGGGCCAAGGGAGTCCCACGGAGAATGATTTGTCCTCTGGGCACAACCCATCCCAAAAGCACACTTTGAAATGATCTCACTCTGTTTGTTATAGTCACTGAGGTGATGGTGTTAGTTTGGAAATTCCCACATGACCGAGGCATCACGTGATCAGGTTGCTTGAACACTTCAACAGCCGCTTAAAGATCTGGCAGCTGCCTGCAGTATCATCGCATGTGAAACATCTTCTGGATGATGGAGGTTTGAAGCTGCTCCTGTTGTTGTGTAACTGTGGCTTGAGGAAACATGTAATTGCCCACCATCAACCCAGTGGAAGCGCCCGAAACAGATACACACACAGAGAAGAGAGCACAAACATAACATTTTCCCTCCAAGGTTTATAATCTCTCTTCCTCTCACCATCACTTTATCACTCCTCTTCCTTGTCTTATGATATCTGTATTAGAGCCAGAGCTGCACGTCCAGCCCTTGGGGGTCTAACGAGCTGTCCCGCTATTGGCTGATCAGGCTAATGATGCTTGCCCAGCACTGCATCATGTCACTGTGATAAGGCTGGATGTCGCTTGTGTCAATCGATGTGTCACTGCCGTGCTCAGAGCCGTAGTATAATTGGATATATGCAGTGCTGCGGATCCTAAATGCCCCTGGGCTAGAAGAAAGAGAATGTAAAACGGGTAAAAGAAAAGATGGAGGAGAAGAGTGGGAAATGTTACTCCTCATGAGGGTCAATACATCGCCGTGTTGAAGAAATGAGCAGTTTTCCATTTTCATTGTCATATATGAGGATCTTGCTGTATTTCTGAGCCACTAGTGTTACGGTTGTTGAAAGATCACTGGGAGCCGCAGCACTGCTCAGGACGTTTATATGAGCAATGACTACATGTGATGTGGAAGCTGTCACTTGTAATGATAAACCTACAGAGTATCAGCACCTGACTCTGCAGTTTCACTCACTTCTGTTGGGCCGTTTCAGCTCAATGCTTTGGTCTTCTGGCCTCTGTCTCTGTTCTTATTAACAATACCCTGTGGAGCTGATTTGTAAACAAATTTAAGTCACTGTTACTCACCAGTATGCATTGTGAATATCCCTGAGATCTCACTAACATGTTGACTGTGTTCACAAAGCCATTTTACCTCATTAAGGGCATTGTTTTCACCCTTGTTGGTTCATTTCTTCATTTTTTTGTTTGTTTTTCAGCGCTGAATTGATTTACACCAAATCTGGTGCAGTGATGAGGCGTTGCCCAGAGAGGGACCCATTCAGTTTAACTAATTTATGAGTTTGTAGAATTTGGTGTAGATTCAGATAATAATCTGGGTAGGGATTGTTTGCCCCTGGTTGGAGCTATATAGTGAATGCCACCCTAGCATAAAATGTCGTCTTCCTCACTTCCTTTTTCCACTGAATGCAACTGACTCTGAAAAATAGCATGAATGCAACAGCAGAACTGTAAATTACACTGTCTGCATGGCGGCTGTGGCTCAGGAGGTAGAGCAGGTCATTCCCTCACCAGAAAGAAGGTCAGTGGTTTGATTCTCGGCTCCTCTGTCTTCATGTCTAAGTGTCCTTGGGCAAGATACTGAACCCCCTGATCTTTGCATTGGGATTGTGAATGTGTGTGAATGAGAAGCTTCTGGGTGCTGTGTGAATGTGTGTTTGAAAAGGGTGGAAGCAACATACAGTTTAAAGTGCTTTGAGTGGTCCTAGAGACCAGAAAGGCGCTATATAAGTGCAAGTCCATTTACCATTTACAAAATCAGAAACTAGCAGGTGAACATGGTGGAAGATTTAGCAGCTAAACAGCCTGATATTTCCCTTAGGATTCAGAACCAAGGACGGTGAATATCGGTCCTGTCATGTAGCATTTGTTTGCATACAAGCCATAACAACTCCATAAGTCGCTGTTGTGTTGTAGCTTGTTTTGCTGCTCCTAATTAAGCAAAATCAATTAATTAAGTACCAGGTAACAATGTTTATTTGGTTTCTTTCTGGGAAACAGATAAGAAGATGAGCATCAATGTGTATGTCGAGCACAAGATCAACTCTGAATATGATTAGCCGAGCTCAACATAAACACTGTTGACAGGAGAAAACAGCTCCAGCCAATAACTCCTCATTAAAGCACAAATTGTCATTTTAGATTTGATTTTTCTAAAGTTAGAGTTAAACAAACAAGATGAAGTGTATTAACCACAATGACACTGTGTAGATTTGCCAAGACAAAACTTCATCTTCCACCAGATCTGGATTATTATCTGGATCTCCACCATACTGTACAGAAGTATGTCATAAATATTTCGTTTTTACATCAAAATCCATGGACCTATAACCAGATTAGCACCAAAATTTCTTCCCTGACCCATGCCCCATCCATCCATTAAGCCCCTTTCCCCCATTTCTTCACAGTCACTATGCTAAGCGAGGCTAGACACGTCCATACTTGGTGCTCAGACGTCAGGCTGATATTGATCTTCTCATCTCATCCTCAGAGGAAAAGCAAATAAAGTTATTTTTCAAAATGTTGAGCCATTCTTTTAAGGCACAGACAAAGGCCAAGCACATAATAGTTAACAACCTAACACTATAGCTGTTGCACCCAGGAGAAGATGTGGAGGTGTGATAAATAAAATCATGTCTTGGACTGCCGTCTCTGGACACATACAGTACAGCTCCTATCAGACTTCTAGCAAAACTGCCTCGGTGAGCAGAGTACAGAGATGTTGTATGAGAAGAGAGAGGGAGAGGGAGGGAATGATTGAGTTGAACACATTACAGACAGTTACGATGAGGAGCATCCATCTGTTTTTTTGTGCCAGGCGGGTAACCTTGAGGCTGTCGGTGCGTTCCCAGCACCCACCCTGGCCCTCACAGGCTGAGAGCCCAGGCACAGACACATCCATCAACACATGTTCCTAGACACATTTCAGAAGCACCAGCAACACATACAAATCACCCAATCAATACCTTGAATGCCTCACCTGAACTTCAGGGTTTTGAGCAGGAACATGTCTCACAACTCACGCATATGTTTTCACTTGCAGGAGAGTTATATCTTTTTGCTCCAGTCTCTCTTTTTGTGCATCTCTCTTTTATCACGCTCTTACCTTGGGTTACTGTTTCCTCTGGTACTGTAATAAAGGTCAAGTGATTCTCTCAAGTGGTAGTGCATTGGTGTAAAAACAACTACTCCTTGCTTTATATTTCGGGACTACACAATATTATGCAATTTTTTCCTGTCTTTAGAGAAACAAACTGTAGTTGTGAAATCTTAGTCGATAGCTTTATATTGGTGGTAAAGCTCAAACCAATGTCTATTACACCATTCACTGAATTGTCTTCCATTGTCATGTGATTGACCTTGTTGTTCTAGAATGACTGCATTTGTTTTTGTCTCTCTTCATTCACTTGTGTTTGCCTCTGTGGCTTATACCTTCAATATTTCTCTGTGCTCGTCTACAAATTGTTGGGAAATCACCATTGGACCACACACACTCACATTTCATGTTGTGTCCGCTTACCTGGCCAGAACAATGGGCCCAATCAATAGCCGGCGTCTCATCGGTCTCTCTCATGGCTACTCTCAGTTGCCGTACCTGTGTGGTGCTGTGGATGGTTTTGAAAGGCCACACAAATACAAGTAATCTGTCACGGGTAGACAGCATTCGCACTCTGCACTTGATTGCACCAGCCACTACATACAATAACTCCCCCAACCCCACCCCCCCACCCCCAGCAAGCTTCACAACACCAATTGAGATGTGCATAGATCAAAAAGGAAGGTAAGTTGGTCTCATTCTATCACTCTATTGTTCTTGTTACTCTCCTCTCCCTCCCCCCACCCCTTTGTCTCCCAGCAGTGTGGCTGATAGGTAGTCATCACCAGTAGGGAGCTAAACCACTCAAAGCAGACTACAAAGAATAAAGCTCTCCTCTGCCCAGCACTTACAGGAGGGTACTTGATCGGAAACAAGGAGTATGGATCTACCAGTCCCTGTTTGTGGTGATCTCACATCATTTCAACAAGTGCTCGCCTTTGGCAAGCCTTATAAAAGGCCATACTCTGTCCTTGTGTCTCAACACACACCTTTTAAGACTCACTTACATATCTGCCTACCTTACACGCAGGCTTTTACATTGGTCACAGGTAATTGCCTGCATTTGGTCTCGCAATTAGAGGGGTGGGTTTACCCACGGAGCAGTCATGTCGTTCATAGAGTTCAGTTGACATAGTGAGTTCAATCACTCAATCATTGGAAGGTTGTGGGATGAAGCGGTTCAGCCCTTTGAAGAGAGAGGAGAAAAAGGAACGAGCATGAAATGGCGCTGTGTGATAGCTTACAGCCATTAATTTTAACCATTAAAGGGCTCTCAGCAGAAGAACCCTGCGGTGTGTCTGAAGGGCACTCATATGGGGAATATGCTCCAGTGAGGAGCAGGACAAGGCATTCAGTCTCCATCAGATAACACCAGTGGTTTACGTCAGTTGAAGGCATTATAAAGGCAATTACCTTTGACATTTTTATCTCCAAAAAGAGCAGACAGGCCCGTCTCACTTATTACACGGAGGAACACCTGAGCTCAACCAGTGGGAAGAATTAGACGTCCTGTCCTCCTGCCCACCTCACCATTTAAAGGTCCTGCACCCTTTTCTTTTGTGAGTCTAAAATAACAGGCTGTGAGACACCCTTGAACACCCTTGAAGTACGAGATTGCTAATTATGTTTTTGAACACTTTAATGGGTTGTAATCCATTTTTACTTGAAAATAATCTTATTCTCGACGTTATAAACAGGATTTACCATCGCAAAATCTTTTGAAGTGCTATTTTTGTAAAATATGAGCATAATATTTTCTTGTGAAAGTAAATATATTTTTTTCTACACAGCACTTTTATTGTTCTATAACATTTTTGTCTATTTAAAGTTTTGTTGTAAAGCCACAAGATATGACCACCAAATGTGCTGAGTAATTGTTGCTGAGTAAATGCATTTCACCTATCGTCCATATCACAGTTGGCTGTAACCCTGGGGGTAAAGCAGGTTGTCCTGTCTATGTGTCAAAGTATACACTGACCCTCCCATAGACAGCACTCAAGTGACTTAAATCATTTACTAATATGTCTCCTGTAAAGGTTTTGCAAATGTTGCTTTGTCGCGAAGTTTGAGCTACTTAGTTAAATCAGGACTTTGGGATGACTTTATGCTCATTGTATAATTTTCTGTTGCACACTGCGCTGAGGATGTGTTTCTTGACTTGACGTGTTTCTTGAGCTCAAATGCACACAAAAGCTGGGAATGACGCGGGTGCTGTTACTGACATTGGAACCAAGCGCTGTGTTAGCGCCATGAGCGCCAACTGAGATAGCCCACATTCTCAGTACTTACTGTTAACCTCCTGACAATTATCAACCTCTCACTCAATTTTTTCTGTCTTTCTGTCCATTCTGTCTTTTGAAACACTTTGCTTCACACTCCTGTTTTTTTTAAATCCCTTTGCTCAGCCTCATTACTAGATGCCTGCAATTATTTTGTCAGCAGCTTCCTAGTTCATCACTTAGCCCCCACAGATGGTACTCGCAGACTTTCACAGTAGATTGTACAAACTTGCTCTCAGAGTTTAAAGCCATCGCCTGCAGACTCCCCCACCTGCCGCGACTCTGAGCCATCAAGGCAAGAATCCTGATCAGCTTACCCCTGTCTGAAGTGCAGGCAGGTGCAACACATGATAAACAATCCAGATTGCTTGATCTGCATTGACTAAGGATCACAGATGGAGGAAACTCCTACTGTTGGCAGGATGTTACACTAGATGGCAGTTTTAATCACTAATGTGGGAGATAATATGAGCCCCAAATATCTCCCTTCCAGAAACACAGCATATGTATTGTTAATTTCTTATACTATTAGCTGACTTTCCCTGTAATGCACCCCTTGATGGCAGTGATACAAAGTGTTATCGTAACCCTGTATATACAATGTATTTTCTGCTTTGCAATGAGCTCTTATCACCATATTGACTTCCAGCATGGAAGTCAATATGGTGATATGGTTATTGCTCCTGCCTCTACGACTCTCTGCTGTCTCTGTGAACCTTTTTTTTTTCTAAACTCTTTATTACAGTATAAATGAACATTACCTTTTAAAAATGTAATACACTGTGTTTTAGCAGCATTTCCGTCAAAGTGGCTCATCCTCATCCTACTTGAGGAAGCAGGACATGAAAAAAGCCAGCTCTCTAAAGTTCATTTATATTCATTATACAATGGCCTGGATGAATACTGTATGTAATTGTGATTTGCTAAAGGGCTGTTGATTAATTTCACATTACAGCTCTGTCACATAGTAAGTCCTTATCCCTCCTAGTCTTTTTCCCCCAAATGTATGCACCTCATTCACACAGTCACAGTGGGTAATGGCTGTCAGCACATAGAAGGAGCTGTAGAGCTCACACCTGGTTGGCTTCTGCACTGTTTTGTGCACATTTTGCCTTCTGCACTTTTCCCCCACCATCCAAACACACAAGTATGACCTCACGGAAATGTGGATGTCAAAAACTATCTGGGTGTATTTTTGCCTGTCATTGCATGTGAGCCTGAACTGAGCTGATATAAAGCACTGGAAAGCAAGAATGCACACAACTTGTGATACAGTGCTGCAGAATGTTCAACTAACAGTTAGGTGTTTTGTTCTTTTTTTTAAAAAGACTGCCAGTTGAGTAAAAGTCACAAGACCTCTTTTTTTTAGTTTTCACCTTCTCTGTGACTTCCCACCATTCCTTGGAAGCTCCACAGGTTATATAAACTGCTTGTGCACCTTCATTGATTTGGATTTTTTTTATATATATATACTTATTGTGGCTTGGTTTTCTCGGCTCTATATAGACCCCCCCCCCTTTTTTTTTCAACTCTGATTGATTTGAAGTTTCAAATGTTGCACCATTTTTAAGCTGTATGAGGTCAATGAACAAAATCAATACCAGGAAATTGTTTGTGTATGTCCACACCGCTGATATGCTGCTGTATTTACTTCTCAGAAACAAATAGAAGCAGGCTGCATGACAGCTTTGCACTTAATTTACAAGCAGCCTCTCACTTTGCTTCTCAAAGTTTTTTTTTTTTTTTTGCTTTCCATACCTCTCAGACATGCACACACACACACACACACACTAAGTAGGACACTGATGCCATTTAGATTAGTATCCCATGTGACCAATGCTGACATGAATTTGCTGGGTGACAAGGGACCCAATTACAGCAGAGGGCTGATCGTCCACGGACCCACCGTTTCAAATTGTCTCCCAAGCGTCAAGCAGGGAACAGAAAAATATGTAATAGTAAGTGTGTGAGTGTGTGTTTGTAACTGTGAGCCTGTGTATGGGGCTGTAACTGTGTCACTGTCTGTTCACATCTGCAGGGGAGAGGCTAGTTTAAACACCGAGGTCAAGTGCATCACTGTAACTGTAACAGTAATGTAAAGTGACTGCTGTCAGTCTTCAGAAGCCTGGTACAAGTTATGAGCTGACACAAGCACACACCTCCATGTGCACACAAATACAAAGACTTTAGGTGGTACTTTTGGTGCCAGCATGCCCCCTCAGCCTTGATTAGTGTCTTGGCAACTTTGAAAAAACAAAACAAAACAATATAAGGGTTGAAAACCATGCACTTTGTCTCTGTCTTGAGCACCGTTTAGCTCCACAACAACAAAAATAGCACAATACTGTTGGTTGGTGAATTTATAGCAGCTGAACTTAATAGGCTACAATATAATGAGCAATTTCCAAAGGTCATGATGATGATGCAGGGTAGTGAGGAAGTAATGCAGCACATCAGACACAACATGACACAGCAGATGTCTTGTGTCTATATCATATTGGTCAACACCTCCCATGCTGTAGGTGTAACCAGGCCCTGGCAGCTGCCTTAACCAGATCAAACTCAGTGCATTGATCTCTGGACTTTGAAACGGTAGACGGATAAAGACTTACCACTTCCTGTGGTGATATAATCGATTGTAATCAATCTTCCTTGGCCGAGACTACCCAGCATGCCTCTGACTTAGACTCTAGATTGCATTCTGTTTGGGCAAGCGTGTGTCGACCGTGTATTCATGCATGTGTTTTTGTTTATGTGTTGCTTTGTTTTGTTTTTTTTCTTCCCACCGTGGTCGTGTGTCTTTTTGCAGCGTCCTGTGCATGCGTGTGCACATTATCAGCCATGCTGTCTCTGTTTTATCCCAGGCTATTTTCAACCTTGTTGGCTTCAGCATACACTCTCTCCTCTGTCCCACTTCTTGAAATGTCTCTGCGGCAACATGAACCGCACACTCTGCTAGTACCGTTTGTTTTCCCTCCTCTACGTCCCTCGCTTTGGTGAATCGAACCTCCCTCTCACTGAAACGTCCGCCACAATAAAAGTATCTCCCATCGGCGGGATAATTCTTCTGAAAGGCTTTGCGTGCATATTAGAGGCAGGCTTGGGGAACATACTGGGATGTCATATGTGCCGTCCTGGCATGAGACAGAACGACTGAGAGTGCCAGAAAATCCTGCCCCCTCCTCTTTGTCCTACTGTAGCTGCACACTGAGCTGATTCACCTGAGCCAGGCTGGGTGTTTGTTTCGGGGTTTTTGGGGAATTTGTTTGCTATAAATGAATATTTTACAAAAAATGGTGCTGGTAATATTCTTTTTGGCTGTTTTTATTCTGCTCAGTGAGTGGTCGATAGTGATGGTGGTGGTTTTGCTTTCCATTATTCACCATGTAGTGTGTGCTGAAAGTGAGTGCGTCAGTAACACTGGCCCCGGGCCTTTGCCAGCCCATTACTCCCTTGCTGTTCGGCATGTGTGTGTGTGTGTGAGTGGGCTGTGTGTTCAGGCCTTACTGATTGTTTCTCCATCGTAGGGACCCTCATTACTGCCCCCACACTGTCACAAGCATCTGCTTCCCTCCCTCTTTCTTTTTCTCCTCCTGGCATGCATTGCAGTTGGCTCCAAGCATACCCTGCGCTGGTCCGACGTGGAGCAAGGAGGGAGGAAAAGATTGCAAAACAAAACAGAAAAGACATCAAGTATGAGGGAGAGAGCACAAATTTGAGAACATAGAAGGTGGGAACATACTGGCGTGTCTGAGCTGTTGGTTTCAGTCGGCTCTTTGCGGGAAAGCAGATCTGTGATCAGGCTCAGAGTTTGCTGTCTTTGGACGGAGATTGGTCTGTGGCCCTGCTTCGACCCCTGCCCAGCAGGACCGTCACCCCAGGCACCCTTACCCAAGAGAGAGGCAACTTTTACAGTGATGTATTGCACGGCCCAGTGTGCAGCGTCTGGGGAAAGAGGAAGGTCAGGGTTTAAAACCAGAGAAAGTCTGTGTGAGGGGAGAGGAGAGGGAGATAGAGCGAGAGAGAGAAGGCATAATGAGTGTGTCAAAATTAGCCTGGCTCACCCAGAGAAAAACAGCAGTATGTGTTACTAATGATTTGTTCCAGTAAAGCCCAGTGAGAGGGAAAAAAGAGGAAAGGGCACAGGAGGCGAAAAATGAAGAGGGGCGGATGGAAGAGAAGACTTATCTCACAGCACAAATTGGAAACATGGCTCTTTCTTTTTGTGTCTCTTATTAGGGATTACAGAGGCAGGCTCAGTTTTGTTAACACTTAATTGCTTGGAGGCCTATAGATCCAAGATGAAGATGAGTTATGTCCCTATTGGATCTAATATTGATTTAGACATTAAGAAAATAACCCACAACATATTAGCCTAATATCTTAACAATTAATGTCCTTGTAATCCTTTTCCAAGATACACATGGTGTACTGTAAGTAACATATAGTTCACCCCACATTCACAGTTACAAACATAAACATTTGAATAGTAGATCTAGTGTGGTGTAATATTTTTCACACATGCAGACCCCACACTGTGCATATTTTAAGATGGTAACAATTTTATAGACTTTTCCATATTAACAACTCCAGACTGGAGTGACAGAACATCCCATATTAAACATGAGCTCTTAACCTAGGACAAGATAATTATTTAATGACCTGGAGGTGAAAGTCGTCCATTATCATACCTTCAGCTTGGCATGTCTCTCTGCTGTCTTTCGTGGTGGCGTCGCTCTGTTTAACTTCTTCAGAGATGCAAAAGAAAAGTTTCAAGTGTTTCTTTTTCTTTTCGTCACAGCCAGGTTTAGGTTTTAACCTATAACCTGAAAAGGAATAATTAAGAAGTTGAGGTTTCTAACAGTCACTGGACAGAAACCAATTATCACATGCTGCTAATGGTGAGAGGGGAAGCTGAGATCAGACATCGTGAGCGGCTGCGATAAAATCACGTCATCACAGCCATGAGTAACCGTAAAATGCATCAGATATTGAACATTAATGATTTAATAAGTCACCTGAATCATGATGTCGTCTTTGTTTTAACAACTGTTACAACAGAAAAATGGAAGATTTATACACCCGGTCTGAGGTTTAAGTGTCTTTACCTTCTAAATCATTTTTATAGTCATAATGTCTCCAATATTTGTCTTAAGTATACACCAGTAAAACCCTCTGCAGACAGATTAATGTGACTGAGTGGATGATTCTCTGTTGGATATGTGTGGATATTTTACACCAGGGTGCTTTTGGTAACGATAAAAGCTCAGATGTCCCATACACACCTCTCACCTATCACATTTATGTAAAAAAAAAAAAAAAATCTACATTTAAAATTCCCAGAGTGGTGAGAGATTTGGTTTGAAGTTCCTGCTAAATCTTGAAGATTGGCATCATAATTACACACCTCTGCAATCATGTAAAAATAACCTGCTCCTCTCAGGTATTTTGGCCTTCTACCGTATAATCTAATGGATTCCTCATCTCCTTGCTGCCTCACCTTCATCTCATCTGACACTTTCTCACTATGTTAGCATAATTCACCGATAAGTGGCTGGCTGGAAATCTGACTAAAAATATCTGTCAGATTTCCAGATAGTGCCATTCAAAGGCTGCCACCAATTTTCACGGTTAGGAGTTCGATTCCAACAGAGGGAACCGGTGCCCATAATTGTATTCCTGCGTAGTACTGTAAGTCACTTTGAATGAAATCACCCGGTGAATAGCATAGAAAAGTGACGATTTGCTATCTCCACCGGCAGTGCTGCCATCTAAGCCTCTCTAATCACAGAGGACACCCCCGCCTGTTGGAGTCTTCCAGCGATTCCTTAATCTCCATCACGGTGATCCTGTGGTTTGAGCAAAGCCACCTGGCTTCTCTGGCCACGTGCTGGGAGAAGCAGCATAAAGTTTCCTTCCCATCTGCTGACTACAGTCCTTTTTACACTGAGAACTTCCCCTTCATCCACTTTTATTTTTACTGTTGGCTTCACCTCTCCATTTTCACCTCACAGGGCGCAGACACCAGAGTCTGTCACCTTAAGGTGTCATAAAAGTGGATCGACACAAGCAGATGCTTCACACTTTGCTTATGAATGTACTTGAAAGCATGTGGGTAACTGTTGAGGAGTTATGTTCTGTAGCCTCAGTTTGTGGTTCATTATTTCATATAGGTGTTTTTAAAGGCCCAACTTTGTGACATGCAGTGTGAGCGTTTGCAGGCGGGGGGGTGGTGGTTCAAATAAAGATTTAACAGCTGTTTGCTGCTGCTGTAAAGCTAATTGAATAGCACAGAAACAATCGCAGTCTTTGTTGGTGCTACAGTGTCACGGCGCTGACCTCCAGAGCTTACATCACGATGCTGACCTTCTGCTAACTGCCCCACTGTACATTTGGGGACATAATTCATGGGACACTCAGCAGAGTCAATATGCTCTTTTTCTGCTCCATTTCTGCTCGCCTCCTCTGTGAATCATCGGCGTCGTTATATAAATGACTTTAAAACACGTTGAGACACCATCAAGAGAAATTACGCACGATTCCTGAGTCACGCCTCATTTAATGGGCTGGCTGATTTTGTTTGGGCTCAGCAGCGTCGCTTTCCTTCAGATGTTCTGTATCCTCAGGACACGTTAGCCCGGCATGTGACGGCCGTGTGTGTTTGTGCACTCGTCATGCAGCGTATTCTAGAGAGAAAGAGAGAGAGAGGTAGAGGCTTGATATGTGTCTGCATGAACATCCAAGTGGGATATGTAAATCTTGTGTGTATGAGGATTAAGTGGTTGAGGGGGCTGCTGTGAATTAATGCTAAATTTCAGTACATAAAGGTTAAGTCTATCCTCTTACTTTAGAATACTTCAATTTATATAAGTGAATGAATTTACCCAGAGCACATGATGTGCAGCTTTGTTAAGAAGAAAATTTTTAAAAGTGAAAAGGTGCAGGCCCTCAAAGGAGATGTAAATGGATTCCAGTTCAACTACTGCAAAATGAAAGTTCAAACATATTTCCTAGCGATAAAGCTAGAGAGGGCTTTTTGTATTCCTTCCTGTTCAGTTGCTGTCATTAGACATTCAAATCATAGTATAAATCTTCTCTTGCGATACAACATGTCTGTTTCTTTAGTTTCCCAGTCTGTTCACACCGTGAAACAATAGAACCGCTCCTGTTTGTTCTGGTTGAAAACATGTTTAAAGAATAATGAGCTTTACTTGTAACTCGCTGGAATAAGAATACAGCGTAAAAAAGATAGAAAGTTACATCAGAGCGCTCACACTCATCCAAGAGCTTTATTGGCTGTGAAGAGGAAGCCAGGGGATAGATAAGGCTGTGGAAGAGATCGTTCTGTGATAGCGGCTGATATGTCACATGAAGCGGGGCTGTTTGTGAACACAGGCGGTTTATATGATAATAATAAGACATAATATACTGTAACACCATGTCCTCTACACAGTATGCAGTTGGTCAAAGCAGTGAGGGAACTGCAGTCATATGCAGAACAATGTGTTTTATAGTGCGGAATATTTGGACATTACTGACTGAACTGTTTACCTACATGCAGTGCTGTCTGTGCTTTTATAAAATGTTCCAGCTGTATGAAATTAATCTCTCAAAAGTAGTTTCCATTCCTTTTCCAAAACATGTTTTTATGTCATAAAGATATACTTTGGTCAACATCATGGCTCAATACACAAACTAATCTGGTAGTGTTACAGAATATATTTTTATTCTGTGAGCAGCTCCCATCATAAAACCCTTTCCTTAAAAGGATATTTATCTTTAAAAGGCGCACGTGCCTGTGATGGAGGGGACTCTCAGGTCTATCACATTTGGTGCACCCAGGTCTTGAACAGCATCCATACAGGAACCTGCTTATTTTTCTGGCAGCTGTCTGGTGTCCGGTGGCAGCAGGTGTGAGAAACACAAACCCAGCCCTCAAATCATGTGCTCATATACCTAAAGGTGGTGTCACAGCCACACAACAAAGTCAGTTTGTCCATGAAAAGTGTCTGAAAATATAAGGTGTTGTCTTTTATTTTTAGCACAGCATCAGTAGTCAGACAGATCGCTCAGGTACTGCAGGATGGACTGGTACAGAAATTGGTACAGACATAGTTCTTAGATGATGGATATTACAGCTTTGGGCCCTGTTGACACCCCCCACCTCCACCCATACGCCTGCCCCCCACAACACCACCATTAAGTTACCTTTTTAACTTGCAAGGTGAATGTCTCCACAGCTGCTGGGCTACTGTGAAATTCAGAACATGCACCTCTGGCCGCCTCAGGATGTGTGGTAATAACTTTGGTGACTGACTTTGCAGCTACAGCAACACAATCACATTGAATTTTCACTTTGGCTTATGACCAAAGAAACAAACAATAAACAAATGAATAGTGATTTTGCGATCAGCCTCAGCCGTTGATGCTATGCAGAAAATGTCAACATGCTAACACACTTAACTAAGGCGATAAATATGGCCAACCCGCCTTAAAAATATTCTGACAGGGTTAGCATGTTGATGTTAACATTAAGCTCAAATCATCCCTGTGCCAAGGTCCAGCCCTGCTGTGGATGTGGTCGTGTTATACGGTATAATGGGCAAAAGCCTGAGTTGAAGGTTGAGAAAATTCAAGATGGTGACTGTTGCCTTTTTGAATTTTTTATACATCTGACTTTCAAACATGAATGAGAACTGGCATGTTAAACTAGGTCCTGATTTTTTTTTCTTCTTTCCTTTTTCATTTCCCGTGTGAACTCTGAAGTTACTTTTGAGATGTCAATAAGGATTCGGCAGAGAGAAACTGAACGAAGCCTTTCAAACGGCAGCCTTGCTATTAATTTTAGCTACAGCATGTTCCTGCCCTATCTCTTCAGCCTTCCTCCTACAGCACATTCCCCCTTGCTGGGATCTGTTGTGATATCTGATGAAAGAAACGATTCTCTCTCCTTTTTTTTCCCCCTCTCATGTCCGCTGCTGTTCGGGAAGCCTCTTATCATCATGTAGTTTTCTGGTGAAACCGTATCTTCTTCGTTTGTGTGTGTGTGTGTGTGTGTGTGTGTGTGTGTGTGTGTGTGATACTGGTGCATGCATGTGTTCGGTATTCCAGCGATGTGAACACCAGCAGGGAAGATTGACAGCTGAGATAGATAATCGCACAGGGATGCAAGTCAGAGTGAGGCCATAAGGAGGGAAATGATATGTTTAATACATGGAGATCTGACAGATTGAAAGTGTGGAGACACATGATTTGCCATCTCTATTTCTCTGTATAATGATGCAGGCGGAATACTTCATGATCTCACACCATATAGCTGCTGTTTGCTTTGTGTAATTTGTATGGATTATTCTGACATTAACACAATGCACCAGTCTATTAGTCGCGATACATTTGTCCAAGAATAGCTTAGTATAAACTGAACTGCTGTGCGCTGTGACATTTTCACAAACCCATTTATGCCGTGCAAAAATGTACTCCCAGATCATATCTTTGTCATCTGCTGTGCATTGAGTGGGACGCCATGTTCTTCTCCAGTGTGTAAACAAACTTCCACCTACAAAAACTCAACCAGTGTTGACAATGTTTTTATTTTTTAAAGTTCAGTTCTTAACAGTATGTGTTATTCTGTATTTTGAGTGACGTTGCTAGCTTGCAGAATAATATGACAATATTACAGAACTTTTTTGTGGAACAAAAAGTATGTGTATTGCTTTGAAACTGAACATACTCAAGCTGAAGTTGGTGAGATTATATTCCAGGTTTCTATTTAAGGCAGGAAGTAAGGTGAGTGCCTCATTCAGAATACATATTTCCTTCTCAAGACACAGCACACCCATCTATGATCCTTTTCAAAACCCAGGGTTGTGCTGATTGGGCTTGAACACTGTGTAATGAGTCTGTGTGTACCTGCATGGAGCTGCAACAGCCTTGCACACTCTGAGGGGTCTGCAATCAGAAGGGCAAACCTGTAATTCTAACTTCTGACTCCTTCGCACTGCAGTGCAGCCAATTCATTGTGCCTTTATGTACGTTGTGCGAGGGGAACATAAGTGGCAGTTATTACAGCCTGTGTCCCCCGCCATTCAGTGTTGGGGCAGAGGGGCGTCTGCCATCTCATTTTGGTCAGCACCCCAATCAGACCGCTCAGGCCATCTCCCGCAGGGTGAGCCACTTGGGAGGAACGTCTGTGGATGTGTGCGTGTTTTTTTGCTCTCTCGCCGTGTTTGTTCATGCGTGTCTGTGTGTTGTCTGACCCCTAGCTCAACCTCCCCCAGTATCACACACACACCTTTAGGAACCACATTGCCAATCTGCACGACCATTCATCACTTTCATATTGTGGCCTTGATGAGGAAGGGTTTAATAATACATGTGCAAGGAGATAAAATCAGGGGAGAGAAAATTAATATTCTCTGGGCTTGTCAGGCTCATTTAAGTAAGCCCTATGTTTCCTTGTGTGGCCCCTGACACAGATGATTGCGTGGGCAGCTATGCAGTTTTTCCTCATAATTACTTTTTGCCATGCTGCTCTTGTCCATTGTCAGCCTCAATAAGGTAGAGACCTGAAGAAGAAAGGAAGAGAAAGCGAGACAGAGAAGCTTGAGATATGTAGCGTGGCTTTTTCTTAGCCCCCGAACGTCCAAACACAGTCCTCTTTCTTAAGAACATCTCACTGTGCTTTTTCCTGTTTCTCATCCACACAACCTTGCACCACACTGGGACACAGTGATATATGTCCAATGGCTGCTAGTGAGGCTTGATCCGGTATGAGATTTGTGTGACTAATTAAACTAGTTCAGATCTACTGAACTAATTAAGCGCGTGCAGTCAAAACATCAGGATTAGGATGCTCAGGGAGGGCCACTGTAAAGAAACCCCTCTGAAATTTCACTCCATGTTTGTCTTTTCAGGACATTTCTGCAGGAAAAATAAAACCCTAACATCAATTGGCTTTTGCTGTGGGAATTATTTACATACAACCTCATGCATACTGATGCATCGGGTGTTTTCCAGAGCACCGGCTTCATGGCTGCACTTTAACGCTTATGATTCCAAAGTTATCATACACAGGAGTGTATACACAGATACACCCACAAGAATACATCCATGCATAAGTAATACTTTCAGGAAAACAGCATATAAGACCGCATGCATCTATAAAACTCTCATATGCCTGGCCGCTGCGGCGCACCGGCACATCCTCACTCTGCGGGCTTTAGCGTGTGCACCACGTTTAAGTGCAAAAAAGAAAAATAATAGAACGATAATTTACTTACTTCCGTGACAAATGCCCTCTTCTCCATGCTTATCTATTTTACTTCATCTCAGGCCTTCTCTGCTGTCTGCACCCCCAACAGCAGACTAAAGCATGAAAAAAAAAAACTGTTGGCTAGAAAGCATATCTGTGCACAAGGCAGAGGCACAAGGCATTTTAATTGAGTGTGCTGAGCGATGAGCCTGCTTCGAGGTGCTTTAATTTGCAGGGATGGCTAAACAGATGTAGCATCATAAAGTAATGTAATGGATTTCCCCCACACCCCCCTGGCGTGAAGGCACGCGAATAAGGCTGTCTAAGTGATGGCAAACTGGGTGGATGAATGAGAAAGAGGATTTTTACACTAAAATACTTAAGCGGGATCATTTCTTTTTGGGTGAGTGGTTTGTGAGCCTAAGAAGTGATGATTTGCAGCCTTCCTTGTTAGAACATATAATGTATGTGTGTATACATTATTTGCTATATATATATGTGTGCATAAGACTGCGTAAATATGTTGTACTATGCTTGTCCAATATCACTGTCCATCTATGTGTGCTTTTAACTGTCTGTCTATTGCTGTTGTGTTGTCACATGTGTCCCCCTCCCCCACCCCTTAGGAGGTCTTTGCCTCCTACCAGGCCATTGCATAAATAAGAATGTTGTCTTAGCAATTTTGCCTGGTTAAATAAAGGTTGTTGATGATGATGATGATGTAACGAAAGAGCAGTGTTTGCCTTTCAAGTGCTCTTGCATATATACGTTTCTCTGCGAGGCTGTGAAAACTCTACATTGGGGCTTTGAAGTAAGCTGCTTCAGTCTGTTCATACACTGTAGTGTTTGCGCCTGTGTGTGTGTGTTTGCGTGTGCATTTCCGTGCTTGTGAGCTAGGCAGTGGGCTAGATAAATCCAAGGTTAACTGTTGTCAAACCAGCCTTTAGGCCATGGCAGTGTAGTAGACGCAAGAGTCATGAAATGCTCCCATAAGAGAGGCTGCTGAGCCCAGCTCCAGCTGTCGAGCTGCAAAGGCACACACCCACCCCACATTCCTGATAACACAGACATATGTCACACTCCCTGTCTGAGCCACATTGGGGAACTGTGGCACCGAGGCAGTGGCATGCTTTTTTTTTGGCCAAAAACACTGTCGGCCGAGTGCAAGAGGCCATGTTGCACAGTAGTGTTGTTACAGGGATTTCACAGCATGCAAAAAAGTCGCGTGCACACACACACACACACACACACACACACTCACTTGCATGGGGTAAGGTCGAACGTGATCCCCTCTCTGTCAGCGAACGAGAGCTGGCAAGGTGAATGCCGCATGTCTCTGTGCCGGCTTGCCAATGACAGATGGAGCCCAGGTGCCATTAGGCAGACAAACGATGGCTTCATTAGGACGTGCCACTGGCAAGTGATGAATGCTGCCCTCTCCAAGCCATATTTGGAACAAGATAAAAACTGAAAAAGAGGCAGGAGTTGCTATGTAGGTTGTTCACAAGGCTTTGTTTGTGTTTCAAGTCTGTGCTTTTAGGCCATGATCAAAACAAGAGAAAAGCTCAAATTGAGAGTGTATCAAATGTGGTAAATTGAATCAAATAGCTGAGAGGAAGTCAAAGACATTTTTAGCTGAGTGAGTGTTTTTGTTATTTTTTTCTTTCCTGACATTTTTTGATGCAATTACTAAAATTGCACAGCAAAGAAGCAACACATAACTCGTAATGTTTTTCAACAACCAGACAAGATTGCTGCTCATGTGAATCCTAATTTACTGTATCAGTATAAAATGTCAGTCACCTACATTATAATCAGCGTTGTTAGGAAAGTAAAGCATATGGTGGTGAAGTGTAGTGTCATAAGAGGAGCTGCTTGTTCATTTTCTCTTCCCATCCAAGTTCACTGTTGCCTCATACAGTTCCCATCAACAGCACCTCATCGTCAGGGCAACTCACAGCATCTCCAGCCCCACTCATAGAAGGAGGCAGGACAGGAGACAGAGGGGGGCTGTTGGGGTTGAGGGGACGGGGGCAGGGAAAAGTTAAAGGGGATGGGAGGACAGGGAGGGAGCTTGAGAGAGATCACGAGAGACAGAAACGGAGGGAGAGACTGAGAGAGAGGGAGGGTGCTGTGCCACAGGCCACAACGGCTCTCCCGCCCCACTCACATCCATGTGTCACCTCACCGTGTTGCAAATTAGGCTACACATGCTCCCCGGAGATGTCAGAACATATATTTTGATGGTTTGCTTGAATTTGCATAGGTGTGCTGTGATCCATTTTTTTTAGAATATTCCCAAGAGAAGATTCTTCCCATCATGTCTGGAATATGTGTGTTTTAAAGGTCTCGCCTCATCTAAAGGTAGATAACCATGTGTTGTTTGATTATAAAACACTGTGTATGTCACTGTGAAAGATTCAAAGCACACAGCCTGTCTACTGTGGATCACCACTTCAAATAAAACTTTAATGGATTATTATAAAACCTTTCAAATCAACATTTTAAATAAAACAGTGGGACCTTTAGTGACTGAGCTAAAAAATGATCAAGGTTCAATATTAGCTTAAGATGCAGATGCATTTAACTGCAGCCAGCAGTGATTTATTTTAACTTAGCATAAAGACCTGAATCAGGGGAAACAGTGAGCGTGGCTCCATCAGGTAACAAAATCAACCACCTGTAAAAGTAATTTAACAAATTATTAAAGTTTCTTAAATAAATCCAAAAGCTGGTACCAGGGATGTCCTGAAGTCTTTACTTTTGCCTCGCAACTGGTCTGGAAGAAATAGTCAAGGACAAACAGCAGAAATACAGAATACACAAACATTAGCTGGAAGCTTCCTAGCTGCAGTTGTACTGATAGTGCGTATGGAAGCGTGCCTTTATTTGTGTGGCAGCGCTGTGTTTGACAGAATTCTGCAGGAACTTAAGTTCCTTGTGTTATTTCCCACCAGTCTCTCATTTTTCCACATCATCATCTCTCTGTGTTTATGTGGCAGATCCATGAAGCTCTGGAAAACAAAATGTTCCATCGAGCTGAAATATAGTGAAGCTTGTGCTGATGCATGTTCCCTCCAATCAAAACCACTCTGGGTGGATTTGTGTCTAATCACATCTTTTCCTTGACTTATCATGCTGCCAACTCCCCCTCATGTTTTGTCTGAACACAGTTGGAGGGGCTGCAGGAAAACTGTGATACCTTTAAACAGGGCCAGGCACCATGTCTCCAGTCCTTGTGTGTAGGTAACCAGCTGCTCGCAATAGCATGAGAAGCAAGAACTGCTCCTTCAAACCCTATACAAACTCCTTTTCAAGTTACATGAATACCATTGGAACTAAATTCACACAGTGGCATTTTTCTTATTTGACTCCCTTAGTAAGAGAATAGTATGTAGTGTTTGATACGTCATAATCATCTTGTAATGTGATATTCATTTTTTTTGGCACATAAATGGCATTAATGATAAACACATCGCTCAATCGCCAGTTCCTGTTATTTCGGTAATAACTGATGTTTCAGTCACCGTCTTCCCTTGGAAACCCCCACTGTAATTTGACTTCATTAAATCTGTAATGTTAGGGGAGAACTCATGAAAGGGACCCAGAGAGCTGAGTCTGCCTCACGATTTCACCCCCCTGCTGCTCAAGAGAAATGCGCCCTTTGATGTGTCTGAAAGAGGCAGGATTCCACATTTTCTTCTTAGATTCTTTCATTTTTATGTATGTCGCTTTAACAATTTGAAACTGAAGTCACCTCAGGCTGCAGCCGGGGAATGACGAACACATGATTCATGATTTATAATTGTTTGTTTTCCCTCTCTCTCTGCATCCCGCTCACTCATCCCTGCTCCCTGCTAACATGGCTCCATCCTGGGAGGCAGGTGCTTGGGTTACCGTTAACGTTCTGCATTGTGGACTTTGATGGGACTGGCGATGCATTATATTGTGCGCCAGATATTCCCATCCCGTCCCATCCCCTGGATACAGGCTATGCACCCTGCTCAGGGATAAAGAGAAAGGCAAACCAGCGGAGTGAGGGATCAGCCATTGCACCTGACACTTAACCCCTGCAACCAACTAACTTTACACAAATTTGGCATAAAAACACAACTATAATAATTGTTATTATCATCATCATCATTATCATCATCACACCGGATAGTGAGTGAACAACACAGAAAAGAAATCAGCATCCAACCAGCTGGAAAATGACACAAAATTACACTCATTCTAATGCAGAAAAGACTTGTTTGCACATATCATTCTGTGGCATAACCAGTCATTTATTATGCTGTTTGACAAAGGCAGCCTCTTAGGCCGGCTTGGAATGTGGATGGCAGTGCTGATCAGTGGCATTTGTTTCCATTACAAAGAGCCATTACGGCAGGCTGACATGTTGTTTGGACGGCAGGTCTGCCCTCGTTGGCACGAATAATTTGATTTGGATGGACAGAGGCCAGCCAGTGTGGCGACAGGGCAGCACTGTTTGTTTGTTGTAGTTTTTTTTTTCCTCTCTCTCTTTTAAATCTAACACCTCATGCATATTTAGGTCACACTCTGCAGAAGGAACCGTGGAGTCAGCTGAACACACACATTTTCTCAGTTTTGAGGTTAGATAACAAGAAGCGCTGTGAAAATAAGAGGAGAGTGGCAGTCAGGGTCACATTGCTGAATAATGTTTAATCCAAGTAATACACTGTAATGTTTTGTTTTCTCTCCTTCTTTCTTTTTTCTTCTTAATACAGAATAAAATATGATGCATAATTGGGCAGATGGTAGGGCAAATTAAGGTAACAGTCATGTACAGTATGTGCTAAATCAAGGAATAAATGCCAAGGGGCTGAAATGCTAGAGTTTTCTGGACATCGTTGCCAAAAAAGAAATATACCTGTGGAGACCCTTGTGCTTTAGCATATGTTTCTGTTTGACCTTGAAATGCTGTTGGAAATATAATTGGACAAACATTTCAGCTGCAGAGGTGTCACCCAATTATTTTTTATCCCATAATTTACAGGCTAGAAGTGTGAACAAAGAGGAAAAAAAGAGACAAAGCAATAGCTAAGTGGTTCTTCCTCCTCTGTCTCCCTGCATCTCCTAAAGTCAGAGCAGAGCTCAACGGGTAGAGCATCAAGTGTAGAGACCCAACCCAGTGTTACAGCTAAAAGTCCAAACAAAAGTCCTGAGCTTCAAATCACCACAACAGCAGACTGGTCATGTCAGCCCCATAAAGATACACTCACATATCATCATTCAAAAGTCAAATGTATTAACCACTTTTCTTACAGTGAGGAACCAGCAAGAGTTATATTCATATTGAGAGAATCTGACCCAGCCTTCCAGGAAAAGAGAGCTGCATTTCCAGGAAGTAATCATTTTAAAAGCCCACCCTAATTGCTTCTCTCACCGGAGTCCCTGAACTCCACTGTTCCCGTGAATAAAAGAATTCACTACTGACACACCATATAAAATGAGGATTATAAATTCTTTAAGGTGTTACATTACGGCTTTTCTCTCCAGGCAGAAATAATACATTGACATTCTGCTCAAAGTAACAGCAAGAGAAAACGTTCAAAGATTTGACATGCTGATCTGTGTGACTTATATCTGTCCTACTTTTTCTCATACAGCTCAACAAGATGTAACCGCACTGCCAGTCGCCAACAATTTCAGCTTGTGTGTTATTCTTCTCCAGTTCTATAGAGATTACAGCCACAGCAAAAACCTGCTTTGGGCCTCTTTGTACTGTCTGTGACAATCACAAGTCTTCCCGACACCACATCATTGCCATTGAGATTGCAAAGCCGAAGGTTGCCCACTACCGGCTTATGTGTGTGTGTGTGTGTGTGTGTGTGTGTACGTGCATCAGTGTGTGTGCATGTGGCTTTCCAAAGGAAGCACCCATGCAGTGTCTGGGCTGGCCAGATGTTGTGGGGTGACGGTGGGCCTATTTTCCAGCTCGCTGCTCCTGTTAGAAGTCTGCCGGGCACACAAATCGCAGGGATTGATTTTGCTCAACCACAGTAAAAATGAGGGCTGTGATTACAATGCAGGCTTCAGCCAAACTTTAACAACTTTCAAAGTCGCTGCTCTCCTCCATTCTGTTCTCCTATCTCTGCTCTGCCCAAATAAACATTTTAATTTGCAGAAAGTATACAATTATTTTGTTATTGGCCCCATTGCCCTGTGTAATCTAAAAGATGTATACAGTACGCTGTGTCTAAGTGGCAATCAGCGTATTTCTATATTTAGATGATTCTTTTCTGAGGAGATACTGTACATCTGTGACATAATCAGCTTGTCAAAATATGAACCATACATTCACATGAGAAAAACAACAATCTGCCGTTGTTGGGCTTGCCAGCTCCTTCAGGCTGTCAGTGCACTCAAAACACAATTGAATTTGGCGTCGTCTCAAAGGCTGTCGAACTGCTGTCTAATACGGCTCAGCGAGCAAATGCCAGTATACTCGATGCAACTGGAGGTCTGTTCATTTAATGACATCCACACCAGATAGAGCTTGTGAGTTGCATTTGGAGGAGCAGACAGCTCCCTGGAGAAGCACGCACACACACACACACACACACACAACTCTCTTATTTTTTTGCCATTGAATAAGAACAGTCAAGTGATCTGGGTTTTTTTTTTCCCCACGGAAACATTTCTTGCATAATGGAGAAAGCATGAAACATGCAGCCTAGGGGGCTTGTATGAGGAAAAAAAAACATGAACAGTGACATGACATATTTGACCAGTTTTCGCTGGTGAAAGTGAGTTTGGAAGGAGTGAGTTACGCAAAAGGTTGGACGTGGTCAAAGCCGAATGTTTGGCTTTCGCTTTTGCAAATCCTCTGCGATCGTGCCAGATTTTATTTATACTTCCAGCTCAGCCTCCTGTAAGTTTCACCGCTTTTTACCTTCTGTTTCCACGAAACACCTGGTTAGCTTTCAGAGCAGGTGTATTGTCAGACACTGAGTGGGCACAATGCACACAGGGGGCTCGTTCTCTGCAGCCTCCTCCTGGCAGTTTAGACGACTTGATCTTGATCTGATCCTTGAAATCTGGCGAACACATATCTGGAAATGCATCTCCTTGATGTCACAGCTACGGTATGGCTGGACAAAATCTCTCCAAAGCTATACGCTCATGATTTCCATATTAATGAAAAAAAAAAACCTGTCCCTTCATACTGAGGTGTTTTCTGGGGTGATTTCTGGACCAGTGCAGCCTCTCATTTCTGCTTGTGGTGGCTCCATAAAAGGCGGTCCCTGCTCAACCTTGAATAGCATGTATCTCCTCGGCCTTCTGCCAGAGCCCTGTTATTTAGTCTTCAAGGCAAGCCAGCGTTGGTGTTGAAATAACTGTTATCAATACACCAGGGACATCTGTTTCTACATTTAAACATTTTTTTCTGTTTGTGTGTGTGTTTGTGTTCATGATCTTTTTCTTTTTTCCCTTTCACTTGTGCTCCTGCACTGCCACAGTGTTGCAACAGAATGAGAACTCATAATTCATCCAGCACATAAAACTGCATCTCAATCTATCTGTGTGCTCTCATGACACCGTGGTTCTCCTTCGTCCAGATGTGGCTTTTCCATCACAGCCTAATAAGCAACATGAAGGTGATAACAGTGGAAGACAAAACACAAAAAAGCAGGATAACTAGAAGGGGAGGTGAAATCAATTTGAGCAGCTAAATGGTTGATTGGATAAGTACAAACATGGTAAAAATGATTTTCTTCCCAGGCAAGCCTCGGCTGAGACGTTGAAATGCTGTTTTGATTTGTTGCCGTGTGAATCTGTCGTTCCCCTCTTGTCCATTTACACGTGTACTCAGCACAGTCTGGGCTTTCTAAACCTTTGACTCCATTAAACTGTGAACTGTGACCAACATGGCGCTCGCCTCTTAACACTTCAAATAACCGCGAGGTGAAGAGTGGGCCAAAGAGGCTAAACAGAGCACAAGTGGGAGAAAGAGAGCGAGGGAGCGAAACAAGAGTGTGAAGATGTGGAGGTTTCGAGGTTCACTCGGGGTAGCACTTTATCAGCCAAGAGCAGCCTCCCTGCACCAGATTGGCCTTGTGTGTTTACGTGCACATGAAGGGGGGGCCTATCTCAGGGCTACAGCACGAGCTCAGGAGGGCTACGCCTGCCCACCCGCCCTGCTCACGCGCTCACTCAGCATAGAGTTGAAGAGTTCACCCAGCGGGCTCAGAGTTGCTTCTGATCCACTAAGTCAACCCCAGGCAGGCCCACCGAGAGCTCAGGAGAACGAACAGTGCTGAGCGTAGCTCCCAGTGTTAACACCCCCCACGCCCCCCACATCCCCGTCGCACCATCTACCCTCTGCCACACACAAACAAACATCTATAATAAAGATATTATGCACTCTGTTTACTCCTGTACTCCTGTGCTTGCAGGGTGAACAAAGTTAAGCCATGAAATCAGCGGAGAGGAGCGAGAGCGCTGGCAGTTGAGATGGGGGTTAATTATTTATACTTGCTCAGACGCGCAAAGTGTAATATGATGTGCGCTTATGTACTCAAAGGTTTATTCAGTCAGTGGCAGATTAGCAAAGCTCAAGTGTTTTCGGAGCTCTATACATTAGCTTACACACATCTAGACGGCAGCAGGAGACCCAGCATATTAATAAGAAACAGAAGAAAGCTAGTGTCTTCTTGTCCACTCAGTTGTTTTTCCTTATAGTGAAGTAAAACTGAAAGCGTCTGGCTGAAATGAAAAAGGAAGATGATCATTCACCCTCAGTCTCTGGTCAGCTCTGGCAGTGCTCTGGCATCACTGAACCCAGCGCCTGTTGTGAATGAGAAGCGAACAAGCAGAGATCTGACTGCATGGTAAACTACGGGAGGGGAGAGAGGACATGTGGTTTGAAAAATAGTATTCATAGATGGTGATGGCAGACAGCAGGCCTGGGAGGGATGAATGGTATCACACACTCCTCCGGCTGCATCGTGTCACTTATGTGTCTGTGTATTCCTGTGCGCAGACACAACACAGCACAGATTATAATTGCAGAGCAAACATGTTTGTGGCTGCAACTTTCAAACACAAACACAATGTACAAGCCTCTCATGTCTGTTCCACTCTATCAATGTTTCATGTTAAGTCTCTCTTGTCTCTCTGCTGCTCTGTGTCTGTGTCTGTTCCCTGCACCATTAGTATCTGCCTGAGGATGGGGGGGGATTTTTAATATGTGGTTCTCACTAATGCTACTTCTGCAGTCTAATGGTGATTTCACTCCCTTGCCCAGTCCTTTCATTCGTACTGGAGGACCCTGGTCTCATCAATGATTGAGCACGGGCTTGCACAGAAAGACGAGTAGCGAGCTGACAGGCGGGGAGCCGGGCAGGAGGGCCGGTTTTATTCTCAGAGATGTGTGGGTTTGTGGGTGGAACAGAGGCCATTTTCCAGCTGAGGAGACACTGGTTTACAGTTCGACCGGAGAGACTGGGCAGAAAAGCTGGCTAAAGAGGGTAAACAGAAATTGAGGTGTGTGTGCTCCTTGCTTGAAACCTGCTGCTATCCAGAGCAATATTACCTAGATCCCCAGAGGTGTTTATCCACCTCCATCAGCCTGTGCGTCATGCTATGTGTACATGCTATTGCTATCTTTATGACCTCATCAAGGCGAGACAGGCTATATTGGCGGGCTCCAGCAGTGAAGCGTTGCTGGCTTTCCTGTTTCTGATGGTCCCTGTGTGGCCTTGCCAGGAGGGATGCATGTGTCGATGGATGCAGATGGCCTTATAATGAGAGACAGGGGTAGATGGATACAGTCATTGGTCTTAATGGAGCCTCGGCTTTATTTATGAGACAAGACGCTGTGGTTTCCTAACAAAAGAGGGGCAGGGATAATGTCATCACTGTCAGTATGATACCCTCCCCCATGCACAGTGCAATAACTCCTCCTGTCAACTGCACAAGGATATATACTGTGTGCAGACGCAGGGCTTTGTGCTGACGGAGGCTCGAGTCGTTGTGAAGGGTTTTTCTGAGTATGCAATGTGGAGTGTGTTTTGTGAGCCTGTACGTGTGTGTGTGTGTGTGTGTCCACTCAACAGGAGCCACTTTATTGGCCCTGGTGGCCTTCTTTCATTTCATGGACGGGAAATCTTTAATTTGAGTCTCGCTTGCTGTCGCCCACTGTCCCTGCCGCCATCGCTCTGCTCCGCTCAGCCCCGCCCCTCCCCCAAGTGAAAATCGATAGTCGATCAGCTGCCCAGGGTGGCAACCTCCACGCTGGTGCATTTTTGTTTAAATTTTCATCCAAGCGGTCCAGTGTTATGAGTTAGAGCCTACAGGTGTGAAATAATGAGAACACTGAACCTGAGTTAAGTCAGAATTAAATAGACTATCAGTTCATTTTTCTTAAAGTCTTAGCCTCTGAATTAGTTTCAGAATCATCAGTCTTCACCAGCAGACGCACCATAAAGCTCCTCTTGAACTTTAGACTACTCAAGTGAGTATTTGATATATCCTCTCATACACCTTCTGTACATTATTGGCTTAACTCTGGGTGCATAAATCTCAGGCATGAGGTCTCTTGCTGTAAGTACATTTAATTTTCTTTAAGTGATTAAAACAATCAAATCAGTTTCTGGCCCAGCTGTGCTTGGCGGCCATTGATATGCTCTGTAATAAATATGAAATCTAGCATTTTTGTTATATCACTGCACAGCAGGAAGTGTGTGTGTCTGTGGGCTCTGACACACTTGCGGTGCAGTCGCTGCTTCACTAACCATCAACCCCTCAGATTTTTAGTCCAAGATTAAAGGCACACGAGAGCGAGGGAGAGGCAGAGGCGCTCGGAGAGAGACGCAGCGAGTGAGAGAGCCAAGCAGAGAACGAGGGTTCAAGGAGGCTGACCTCACTCGATACGCTATTGATTTGCTCGTTTGGGTTCACAGCAAGAGTCTGACATTGGAACTTAACAGCTGAAGGCTCCATCTTGAGTAGCAGATGTGAATAAGATCACCTCCTATCACCTTATTTTCTCTGTCATGTCTCAGAGAAAAAAGAAACAAACGGCGTGGCTGTTTGAAAGTATAAAGGCCGTAAGAGTGGAGGAGTAAAACATATCACTCTGACTTTGATCTCATTCATCAATCCATGCTGGTTGTTGATGTTTGTTTCTCTGTACATAAATTATGTTTACTGTATATTCGTATTCTATCTGTGGATGTGTATCCTGAGGTGCATTTGAGCATGAACCATAGCTTTTACTTATGGTCGTCTCCAATCCATCTGCTGTGGCACGCACACCGTTTTACCCTGCTGACGTTTTATTGTAAGTGAGGGTTGCTCACTCATTCCTCTCTCTCCTTCCTCCTTCTCTCCTACTTTCCGTCTTTTCTGTGCATCATTTCTCGTGCACAAACTGGATATTCAACATTTATGGTTTACAGAAGCTGTCATGTATAATTCAGGCGTGATAACTTCACTGATGAATTGACCTTGAGGCAGACCCAGGCATTTGATTACACTCCAGTAGCCTGATGCTACAGCTGCTTGAAGGTATAGCGTGGGCTGCTGGGGAGCTGTTGGTTTCTCTCTTTCTGCTGATGCACACTCTCCCTTTGCTGTTGAAGTTGCTGCATGTGTGCTTGGGTATAAATAAGCAAATAAATGACTTGGCTTATTGTATCTACAGTCATAAACTCTGCATGCCTGCACATAGATTGGGGTTCAAAATTATCAGACAGCACTGAGCATGTTTCGCATGTGTTTGGTTTGGTCTGCTGCAGTCAGTCAGACAGATTAGAAACAGCCAATTACAATCCAGAGGAAATGAGAGCCAAAGCACAAAAAGCTCGACCTCATCGCTTCATCTGTGAGAGGGAACAGTGCAACAAGATTTAAATAGAGGAGCAGGGAGCGGTGATGAGCCAGCTAACTCCTGTTGACAGAGCTCTGTTCCCCACAGTTTTGCAGCCCCACTTTGAAGACAGATTACTGTGGATTAATGCAGTCAGCAGACGTCTACAATGGTGGCCCTTAGCAAATATAGGACAAAGAGCATTTGAGGTGAAATGACTTTATGTCAAGTCAAATTGATTAGATTGCCAAGTTTCAACTAACTTAAATCTCAAATTAAATTAAAGATGTTATTAGAAGCATCTGAAATGTTCTGGCTGGATGAATTCCATAGATATCAGTGTGAATATGGTGATGGTATCAATGGTGACACGTGGTGTGGTGATGTAGCTTCATAACTGGAGCTATAGGATTATTGCTCATTGAATTAGGAGCTTTTTGAATAAAAAAAGAAAATAAATATAAACTATTATCATAACGTATGTGTATATGTGTACACATTCATTTTTATGTGTATAAAGTATGTTCCATGACCGAATTAATGAAATGAATAAAAATAAAAAGTGTAACACAATGAATGTTTAAGTTTTATCTCTTTTGAGATTATGTAATTAAGGTAACTGATGGACTCCAAAATTGGACATGTCAGGTGTCCCAGTTTTTCATATTCCCCCCGGTGTAAAGATGCCTTTAGTTTTCTTCACATTATATAAGAGTACCTGGCTGTGTTTTTGTATGAATAGATGAAATTCTCATGGTGATACCCTGCGTGGGATCATTGCACACAGATGGCACAAAAACTGTGTGGACTGTTGAATGTTAGTGTTAAGTGAAGTTGCTGTTTGGTTTAGGTTACCCACATAGATTTAACTGTCAGAGTCAGGCTAATGTTTGGTTGTTGTTGTTGCTGTTTTGATTGAGGATTCCTGACTTTGCATTTATTTGTCAGTCAGCATGAAGCACTTGTTGCAGACCTGTTACAGTCACATTAAACTGTACCTGATAATCCAGCTGCTCCAGTCGCTGCCTTTTCTCCTCAATAGTGTGGATTTCTAGACAAACAAACAGCACAGCCAAAGCCAGCCTTCCTCTGGCAGCATTCGATGAGAGAACTGCTGACAGGAAATATAGCCTTCACCATAAACATCTTCAAAAGTGGAAAAGTTTACTCTTCTGGAAGATGACAGTTGTTTTGACTTGGGTTTCTCAAGACTGGAGGAAAAAAGGCTCATTTGTCTCCCTGAATAGACAGCTGACAATCGATGGACAGTGAACTTGGTGATGCTTGGGCATGTCAGTTTTCTGTGATTTGTCCTTTTATGTTTAGGTTATCAGCTGTCTGTGAAACACGTTCAACTGCACTAACCTGTGTGAAAAGTGCTGTACAAATCAAAGTTTGTTTGATTGATATTGATATTGATTTGTTTTTTGTTTTTTTTTTTTTCTTGAAAGGAAACTGTTTCTTCTCAATCTAACAGAAACACCCACTGTAGTTGCTATCATGTCGGTGACTAAAGCATGATTCATAGGGGAGTGTGTAACATCAGAGTGAAGCATTTGTGCTATTACTGTACCCCTCCACATCCAGCCCCCTCCACAAATCTTAACTGGCAGCTGTTGCTGAAAGTTGGCGCCCTGAAATGGTCCAGGCGTACATTTCTGGGCAACAGCCTCGATTCTCCTCTGCATTTATATTATTTTTTAAAAGACTTTCAAATAAGATAATCACTCAATAACACTGACACATACACACATATCATTTTGTGCATGGACTTAAAATGCCATGTGATTACTCCTTAGGGCTCTTATAGTATGGAGCAGATTTAGACGGGAGGCTTTAACAGCATATCAAGCGCCGTGTGGTAGTTTGTTACGCCTGCTGCACATGTGCAAACATCTGCATATCACCGCCGTAGCTCCATTTATCCTCGCAACATTAAATCCATTTACCTCTTGCATGCCATGAGTCTAAATCTGAGGCCAAGTAATTAAATGCCATTCTCTTCCTTCATTAGAGAGATAATTAAGTAGGAAACCGGCACTCGTCTCATTGCTCTTTCGTACAGAAGTAAATGGGGTTTGGTGTGGGGGTAAAATAGATGGTACCTTGACTGAAAATCCCTGATTGGTGGAACCATCTGTAATTTCTTCAACTCCATCCTTCAGTGTATTCTTCTATGTCTGCCTCACTCTGCTTGTGTCTGTAATCACCTCGGTTTCTTTTCTCTTTGCTTTTGTGCCCACAGGCTTAACAGGTATGAATAAAACAGCTGATTCTTGTATCAAACATTTAGAGGCTCACACACAGGTTTTGTTGCACCTTTTTATTCTTTTGCTTTCTGCCTTTAAATAATTGTTCCCATGAGAGAGCAACGGTGCACAGTTGGTCACAATCGGTGACGTTTTCGCAGGTGGGTGCCAGGGTTTCCATTTTCAGAGGTAGTTGCAAACCAGAACAGGAAAGTGTAAAAAAAAAAAAAAAGAAAGAAAAAAAGAAAAGAAAAAAGCAAATAAAACTGTGGAAACTGTCACAATTGGTGTGAAATCCAAATAAACCTCTTATTTTAGCACAAGGGTGCTATTCCATTGGGGATTATTGGAGATTAGGAAGCCAGTGAATATGAAGTCTGAACATACAGTGGAATCCGGTTAGCTCTCTAAAGAAGCATGAAGGTAGTATTAGATGAGATGAGATCAAGTGATACAGTTTCCAAGATAAATATTCTTTGAACATTCATCCAGCCCAACATGAAAAAAATAAATAAATAAGTGGTACTTTTTTGTTAGATAACTCAGAATTTAGGTTAATGAAAGCAATCCATGGTGTGGGACTATTTTTCTTATGAGCTGTCTTTAAACATGTGCTCTGTCATTCATTTACTTTCATTTTTTAATAATTCATTCATTTTTGCACACACATGTCACATTTCAGTAAATGCTCAGCCTTTGATAAATACATGCTGTACTAATTCGCTGGTGACGAGCCATGATTCACACGGGCTGCTGCAAATGAAAAAATCAGGAGATGTCCCCATTTAGAATGAAACATTTCAAACTTTCCACTTCTCAGACAAAGCAGAGAGAATGGCTTGTTCCCCTCACAGGTTTTTTTTTTTTTTTCTCCCCCCCGACATGGATTTGCATTTACATAAAGGCAGGCAGCTTCCCTTTCTCCTCTGAAAGGCGAAAAGAATGGCAGGACACAGCATAACCTAGGCGTGAGACAGAGTAACATGCAAGTATATGGAAGTCGGTGTCTTTTTAAAAGCCTAAAGCTGTTGTCAGCATGCACAATGTTCAGAGACATTCAGGCAGATGTTCCTGCTCAGGCTTGATTGCCTTCGCCAAGGCCCATCAGGGATTGCACTTAGCCTAGCTAGAGCTGGCAAAAAAAGACACAGAGTCCCGAGTTATTTTAGCTATGCTCAGTTCCTCCATTAGGTACAGCTGAAATATTGACGCCGCTCGCTTTTTTCACCACTTCCCTCCATGTATCTTGCATACCTAAGGTCAAGAATTAGTTAGACAAGATTTCTGTGTCAGTGCCTCTTTGTCATAGCTTTTGTCTTTCTCCCAGCCACTCAGAGTCACAAATTTGGTGTTGCCTGATTGATTCTTCTCTGAGCAGAACTGTTGACAGTCATGTGCTTTTGTATCCGCTCCCAAAGGACATCCATGGTCAATTCTTAGCTGTCTTCTGCGAGGTGTGGACTTAGTTCAACCTCTCCATCACTCTAAACTCATCTTGTCCCCAAAAAACATTAAAACCTGAAAATCGGTTTAGCCAAGACATCAGGACATTCTACTGAAGTTTGGTGTTTCGTGAATACAAGTGTGAAATAAAGATGCAGCAGTAAAGAGCAAACAAAAAGTCAAATTGTGTGTGGTGTCAAATGGAGAACTGTGGGCGTTTATGGGAAATGACGGGAAGGGTGAATTTGAAGCAGGGTATGCAAAAAGAAATAATAAATATTGTAATTATTCAGACAGATATTGTGATATGAGTCATTCTGTCTATTCTAATGGGAATGGGAATTTACCAAACAAGCATGTTCCCTTAGTCAGAAGAATATGATTTGTACGGCTGAGAAATCTCTGTTGCATCACAGCACTTGATGATTTGTTTTCCGAAATATTTTTTTTTTAAAACTCTTCAACCGTACTTTGAAGTTGTGATTCTGTTCACCCTCTTGTGTGAGTTCAAATTTACTGCAGTAGCAAACAAAGGCAATCATTTCAGCTGTTTAATATGATATGCTCCTTATTTCTCTACACTCCTCAAAATGTCTTTTATCTGGTGTTTAACACAGTTGATGATGATGTGGAATCTGTTCTTGTAAAGTATCAGTGGTGCTCAGAGAAGAATGAAAACAACAGAAACATATGTTTTATGAATAACAGCATATGGGAAGAACCTGACCTGATAATTCGAGTTCTTTTTAATCATCTGATCATTGTGCAAACTGTACCTCCTGCAAGGGAGGAACAAGTGGTCTGAACTTCATTAGTACTGTTTCTCTACCATGGATTATGCTGCCTGAGGTGTGCAAAATGTGTGTGGTTTGTGTGTGTGTGTATACTGTATACATGCTCATATTTGTTTATCTGCCTATCAACAAAGGCGGGTGAGTACATCTTTTTATCAGCTGGTATCTCATGCGCACACACCTGGCCTCTGGGAAGCTCACTTGCTGCATGGCTTAAAGGTTAAGACTGAGAAAAGGACGCAGCTCTCTTGATATTTCACATATGAAACATATATGATAAATGTCAACATTTATCAGGTGAACACTATAGTGGGAGAAGTAGGTCAGACCAATTTGGTCATACTTAATAGTAATACAAGCCAAAGATGTATTCTTGCATAATCATGGATTCTTTTGTATTTCTGATACTATTAGACTTAAAATAGAGCCAGGCCCTTATTATTAGACTTAAAATAGAGCCAGGCCCTTATTACAAATCCCCTTTTTTATGTTTGTTTGACTATATTTAAATAATAATGCCATCTGAGTTCTGATCAGCTCACATTTACTGCAATGCAAACAGTCTGTTTGTATAAATGTAAGCTAATGTAGTCGTTAAGTGCTAAAATTGGAGGCAACTGGCCTTCTTTTTTAGTTTTTCAGTGTGAAAGAATTGAAAGAAGTCCAGTAACCTTCAATTTTAGCATTCAGCAACTACCATGACCTGGATGACTGAGAACCTATACTGACACGGGGCTAATGTAGATTTTCAAAGCATCAACAGTATCACATCATACTCACCACTCTGCTGCTCTAAAATGTCCTCTTATTCACCTGAATTCTTTCCTCACTAGTCAATTATTTCCACTCAGCTGTTTTCACTGAAAGCTGCTTTCATTAGAAACTCCGGTGCAGGTGTTTCACATTATCAAAAGTCTCCCGATAGATCACATTTCTATGATCCTTATGCAACCTGACAGAATTTTAATGTAAAACAAATATATGACAATAGGTTAACACTGAAAGAAAGCACAACAAATCGGGAATCAATTAGAGCTGAATTAAGAGCAACATAGGGGAGTATGGCATGACTATGCTGTCGTGTTTGATGTTGATGTCATTGTATTGAACTTTTTTTTTTGGACAATATTCTTAAATCCTCTTTAAAATGTGTTGGTGGCATGAAGAAGACCATGCACACACATGCTTATTTTCCCCATGAGCTGAACATGCATTCATTTGTTACTGGTCAGCTACATGCAATTATGAGTTGCTGCCAGTCTGCCTCCTGTCTACCCTCATATCATTCACCTCTCCTGAAAGTGACCTAAAATCGGTTCATCTACACGTGGGGAAAGGAGAGACTGCTTTACAGCCATAATTACACTCCTCCATATTCATGAGAGAGTGCCCAGTGTGAAATGTCAGTGTTTCCCAGCATGCTTTGTACTCGCCTCAGCCAACTCTAATTGGACGAGCACAGGTAGCCTAAGCGAAGGGGAAGATAGAAGCCAGCTTGGATTGTGGTCAAAGGGGCCTGTGGTTGAATTTTATCACCCCACCGCAGTATTAGCACAGAGTCTCACCAGGGCAGGATGGCCAATATTCAGCTACCCTGGGGTAATTAAAAATGTCTTCCGTTTAATTTACACCCGGCTGGTGAAGCATGATATCATTATTGGAATCCATTATAATTCAAGGTTATTATGGGTCTGCTGTGTTTTAGAACAGGCAAACGGAAGATGGTCGAAAGCTATTACACCGCTGTGCTGTTAACCACTGGTTTATTTGAGCCAAAGAAAAGGTGCAGCAGTCCTCTGTGCATTATGTCATCCTCTCCACCTCCCCTTAGGATGTGGCCCAAAACATCTTTACACATCATGTGCACTTGCAGGGCACTGACAATTTTGCAGTGACAGCAGTGTTGTGGTGGCACACACCTGGCGGAGAGCTGTGCATACCTGCTGTACACTAGCATCTGTTATACGGGCCCGATTAAGTGTGTTTTGATGCAAAAGCACTCATGCCAGCACGTGCATACACACTGACAGGGCACAGAGGCAGCTCTGCAGCTGAGCCTCAACATCCCTGTCAGGTTTGCAAGTGATGTGAGGCAAAGGAGGACCGAGAAGTGAGGAGGAAGAGGAGCTGAGGTGTGTGCGTGTGTGTGTATATGTGTTTGTTTACAGACGTTGTGTGTGTGTTTATGTATGTGGGAGTAGAGGGTAGCAGGTGATTGTCTATTGTTCGACAAATTAGCTGCCAGTCAACCTCCAGCTGGCCCGTGGGTGACAACACGTGGGCTGAGTGGCAAGTGCAAGCGATTCAAGAGCTCTGTAGCTGCTCCATGTTGCTTTTGACAAAAACAAGCAAAATTGAGGTTTGGAGCGATAGCAGAGGCGCGGGGGTTGCTTTTGAATAGTCACTTTGCGCAGCACTTGAACGCGCAATAATGCTGTTTTTCAAACCTAGCCTGGTGTGTTGTGTTGTTGTCGCCGCACAAGTGGAGCTGAGCTTGTGGAGTCTTGGACAACATCACGATGGCTTTGAGAGGAGGCGTTGAATTGAATTTCTGACTCTTCCTTGTGGAGTGTTTTGTAGCCATTAGGGTTTCTTTATTCCCCTCTCTCCGTAAAGGAGATGTTAGTCACAAAATCAGCTATTAGGCTGCATTTCAACTATCAGCAGCTGTGTGTCAGAAAACAACTCGGGCTACACGCTGTTGTGCAACACAGGCTGCTGGTGTGGAGAGCTCCAGCATGAAAGGGATGTCATCTGGCAAGATAAGTTGATCACAACTCAATGATTGCTTAAGTGCAGTTCTTGGTCACACAGCAATATGCTGCACCTGCCAATCACCACACACCTTTTTGCTTGTGCATGCTTCCGTTAAAAGCAACAAAAAGGAGGAATGTACTACTGCTGTGAAATCCTCCCAGAGTTTGTACAGCTCTGCCATGAGGGAGATTAACTGTTGCCCAGTGTCTTGGCATGTGATGAGTCTGTTGGACTTTGTGGTTGCTATTTCATCCTGCCACAAGATACTATCTTGCGGCATCAAGATACTATCTTGACTTCACCCTGACAAACAGCTTTAAAATAATGAGTTTAAACACATTTAACTAAAACCACAATCTTTCCCTAATCTTCACCAAAGTGCTTTTGTTGCCTAAACCTAACGGCCGCCTGTCATTTCCTGGTTTCTCGGCTGCCTTTAAGGAATGCAGCACTTATTAATTATTTGAAAGAGAAAACGAGTGTGGTTTCTTTGGGATGAGACTGAAATGAATAGTTGAGTCAACAGCGTTTGACACAGGAGACAATAGTTCACGTCCAATTTCCTTCTCAGAATCAATATTAGCTCTTTGTAATCATGACCGTGATCTTTTCTTAACCAGCACAACCAAGAAGTGTTTGTTGCCTGGACTTCAGATGTTAGACATTTATCACAGAGCTGCCAGAGCTGGAAAAGCTCAAAGAAGTGTTTTTTTTTTTTTTTTCCTTTTCCTTTCGTTTCCTCCAGCGGTTGTGCTGGTTGTCCTTTTGAAGATGCTTTAGACATGAGGACTGTTGTGTTCTATGGATGCAGCACTTTTGTTGGTGTGACCGAAATATCAAAGCTGTACACTTGTGTGTGCACACAAGGGAGAACGTCTGCCTGTGTTTGTATCAGCGTGTGTACATGTGTGCACCATTCATACTCAGGCATGTGAGTGTGCTGATGAGCGCGGGGCAACATGAACACATTACTGTTGTGATGGTTTCTCATTCCTACACCATCCCATAAGCAATCATCTCTGTCTCTCACCCACTCAGCCGTCACATGTATCACACACACACAGCACAAAATCCCCGGGCACTTTCTCCCCCAACGAGGTATGATCCATATTTCATATATTGCCTGTAAATCGCTTGGCCAGAACTGTTTTGACGAAGCCTGGGAAGTGGCAGGGGGCAGATTGGCTCTGTGCCTGACTCCTACTGTACCCAGAATACAAACAAGCCTTTCCACAGAAATTGTAAAATGCTGTATATGTGTATTTTTAGTGTCGGTTTTTCAAGGTGGAAAAGCTCTCTATTACCATGTCGTAGCAATCTAGTGTGTTGTACCAGTTCATCATCATACTGGCAAACCGGTGTGTATTCATTGGAACCAATTTGGCAGAGTGCATTAAGACAGGGATTAAATGTTGAGAACTGGGAAAAGACATTATCAGGCTTCGTGAAATAGAGCAATCAAACTCCCATTCCGCTGTAAAGTAGTGCCATTTCCACAAGCCCTCTCCTCCCTCCGTCTTACATCAAGTAACACATCCTCCATACTGTAAGCATTTACTGTATAAAGAGGGACACAGAATTTAACGAGTGTGTGAGCACACTGCTCTGGACTTTTAAAGTATTAAAACTATTACGTTGAGTCATCGGACTCTTGAATGTTTTAATTTGAGCCTTCATTGTCACAGAATATTGCTCCTTCTCTTTAGGTGGAGGCGCTCGGCTCCGTGGTTGCGGCGTGTGTGAGCGTGTTTTAGGCTGTGTGCTGATACGTGCTGATCCTTTGATCCTAGTTCGCCTTGAGGACAGTGGCTCAGTGGGAGACGATATGGATGTGGATCCGGACTCATCCCCACAATGTCTGCAGAAGGTTAATGTCAAGGGAACAGGAGACAAAGGAGATCAGATAGGCCGAGAGGTTCTGTTGTGACTGTGCGTGTGTGTGTGTAAACCTTTGAACGTGGTTTTTGCAAAGACCAAACAGAATATTTTACCTGTGGAGGCCCGGTGTTTTTTTCTACTTAGGCTACGTTTTTACTATTAGGGCGAATGCAGTTACAGCAAAAGAACCTTTCAGAATTGGGGGTAAATATACTTGCCAAGACTAGGATGATAAAATGGTTACCACACTCATATCTGTTCTGCCAGTTATCTTGGCTTCGTTTAAAGAGTGGAAACAAAGGGAAACTCTGTCTGAACACCTGAGTTTGTGCAGAGTACACAGAAGAGATTCATGCTGGTAAGGTGCTGGTAGGTGAAATGTATTACCTTCAGGGTACCTAGTTCCTCTTGTTTTGAGATTTTTTTTTTTGCTAAGCAATGCTAAGCTACCCAGCTGGTGGCTTCATCTACATATTGAACAAAGAGATATGAGTAGTGCTGAGCTGTTCAGATGTGGTTTTCCCATGGTAAACAAACAGTACACCAGGTGCAGATCTCTAAATGTATGGAGTAATTGCCAGTTTTAATTTATTGTTCCAATATTTCCTTCCAGTCCACAAGAGAGCAGAGAGCAGCAAATTAACATGACGTGTTCTTACCCAGCCAAATATAAACACTTGGCTACATAAAGCTAGTGACTTACAGTAGGAATTAATAAGGTTTTTACTAAACTTAATGTGATGTCACTATGAGTGTCTTTTTTTTATGAAGTAAAGATGAATCTACCAACTTGTTTGTATGTTGTATCATGACTGCTGCAGAAATAAGAAATAACCTCAAATAGTAAAAACAATAAATCAAAATCCAAAATAATTACTCACATTAATTGGCATTAAAAGTTGTGTTTACTTAACCAAGTTGCAGTAAATGAGCTTCTGCAAAGTCTGCAGGCTGCAGGAATCAGGAATAATATCCACAGGCTAACAAGCGCTGAATCTACTGTCTAAAACTGGTACATGAACAAATCCTGTGAGCCCTAAAGCGCCCAAGTGGTCTCTTTGGCATTCTTCAGCTTTCGGGCTGCAGTTTAAGTGCACACAGCCTCAGTAAGCCCCGAGAGGAAAATGTGTCAGTCACTACCCACACTGCTTAAAGCTAAGCTTTGTCACACAGCACTCAAGTGAGTATTTAATGATAAAATGCTATTTACTGTCGTGATAGGGTTTCATCTTTGAAGCTGCAGGTGATCTGGCAACAGATAAACGCTGAATCGGCAGAAGAAGGTGAAAGTTTTAGTGTGTGTTGGGCTTTACAGTTTGGAGACAATATGGCCCCGGTGTAAGGTCGATTCACACACAGCAACCGAAAATACCAGTAGAAAATATTCAGCCATTCAAGCTCGTACTGAATATGAGAAGGTATTGACCTTATCATCTGACTCTCAGCAAGAAAATGCACAAGTGTGTTCTCAAAATGTTGAACTAGGAGAAGATATTATTGATTCCCAGAAGGCAAATTTACACATTACAGCAGTGAAAGAGCCAGTCTGGAGAGGTAGGGATGAGATAAAGAGCTGTTTAAAAGGACAAATATGCAACACTCACAGGCTAATACATGCATTAAATATACATGATAGAGCTATTTATTCATAGAAACTACCATACGCTGTAATGATATCTAACACAATAACTTTCTACTAAATACTCTGTTGTTTAAACTCCAGCTGATGTTAGTATTCAGCGTCAGTTGCATGGATATCCTGTTTGTTTGCACGGTGTTGTAGACACCCCTGCCTTGTGTTAAAAACATATTAAACCCAAAATAAAAACTGCCACATCCTTTTTCTTCCCTTTTTAGAGTGTATATTTATCTCGGGGACCTTTCATGGGATGCCTTCTGAGACATCCCATCACACAAAATGCCACATGATAACATCGCCTTGTCACTTATCTCTGTGTTGGCTAAATGCATGACAGGGTGTAGGTGCAGGGTGTGATATAATCAGCAGATCTGTGTTTGCCAGGAAAATAATGACAGAGCCAGCAACATATTCATAGCTATGACTCGAGAATAGTTTATTTTTGTTGTCAAGAACCGTTTGCCAGCTCCAAAGTGTACACGTGATAATTTGAAAGCAGTAATATGAACTGTTTTTGCAAAGTATTACAGTAATAGTAACAAAGGAAGGCATGTAGTGTATAGAGAGTGCTGGATGAGAGAGTGTAACTGTTGCAGTGACTGGGCTGAATCAGTGCAATCCCACAGAGAACAGTTATCTGCTCTTTGGGGGGGACTTTTATTTTCACAAGGGTACACTTAGAGCTCTGTTCGATAGCTTTGAGGCATGAAAATGTAGATAGCTTCCCTCTTGAGGTAATGTATTCCCCTTTTTTTTGTCATGACAGGCCAATCAATTTACAGCTGCTATTTTTCAAAAGAATATCTGTTGGCAAGGCCTTGTGCTGAGCTTGACTGTGGCCAGTGAGATACAGTACCTGCTTTCAAGTGTAGATTGACTATTGGGAACATTAAGCGTAAAAAGCTAAGGTCTAACTTTACGTTGCATCATATCCTGGGTTTCCTGAGTCTCCTGTACAGCAATGGGGAGCTCAGTTCTGTTCTGTTGTGTCACTGGTAGGCAGTGGTGTTGGTCCTGGAGGCTGCAGCTGTTTCACACCATGGAAGGATGTTTTGTAACCCTGTGTGGGAAAATGTTCCTTTCCCTGGCTCATCCAGCGAGGAGCGTGTTTTTAGCTGGTACAGATTCAGTGTCTCAAGGACTCTTGAGCGGTGATAGATGCCTGCCAACACAAGTTGAATCCAGGTTATCCAGTTGCATGATCTGACTAACCACAAGGCAAGCATATTTCATTAATAATTGTGGTTTGGCTTGTGTTCTGCCTCCTTTATGCGGTGGGCTTTATAAATAGCTCCCATTTAGTCACGCTTTGGAATCAGATGAATCCAGTTTACATGGACTTTTGAAAAGAATTAGATCGGCCTCTGTTACCCCATCATGTTACTGCTTTTTGTCTGAGCCTTCAGAAGACACTAACTTTATTCTGTATTTTATCATGATGCTTTCACTCCTATTTAGAAACTGCAGGTGGCATTGTAAACTATCTGAATCTCCTCTCTGAAGGCGTTCTAAAATAGGCTGTAACTTCAATATCTCGTGAATTGTTCCTGCATAGAACTCCTTTGCAATAAAAAGCCTAATCCTTACACAGATCTTTATTTGCAGCAAATAAAAGGTGAGACAGAAATCTGTGTGTGCAGAATAATTGTCTGTTCTTTAGAAACTAGGTCTTCGGAGATTGTATTGTTCCCGATGCTGCACTCAAGGGAACATGCCGTGATGTGGGTCTCATCTTGATTCATGCCTAATATGAAAACAAAAATATATTTGCGCAGTTTAGTCATTCATTTTTAATAGATTCAGCCAGCATCTGTGAAATATCTTCACTTCGTCTTCACACTGGTCAGGTACAGTACTCAAAAGCCTGCACAACTGGATTTGTAGTCGGTGACTGGGTTTGGTCATTTCTAATATCAATGTTTCAATCATTTATGTGTCTCAATGTGTGTGTTATTAGTATTTATTTAGTTGTTTTGGCATGGTTTGGCTCACATTAGCTCTGCTTGCCTTGAGTTGTCCTCCAATTGAGGCTTAAGGCTTCATTCATAAGTTATATGGGTGTTTCTGCATTTTTAATCTTTCAAACAAACGGCCATGTTTCAATTGCTGCTTGTCAGTTTTGATTTTATGATTCATTCATTATTAAGCGTGTTAGGCTGCAGTGCAGTGCAACGGATGGATTACTGCACTTTAGCCATGGGCGGGGTATGAGTCGAGTGCATGTGTGTGTGCGTGTGTGTGTGGGTGGGAGGGGAGGACAAACGAGTGCTTGTACATTTGTGTGAGTTTGCATCTCATCATGGATAGCTTTCTAGTTTGTCTTGTCACAGCAGATGTCCAGTCCAAGTCAGTGAACCGTGGAAAAAGGTCCTCTTTGTAGATTTCCTCCAGATGTCAAACGTCCCAATAAATAAAGTCTAATAAGGTCAGATTTCTATGTGTTTTTTTGGTCTTAAATCAGATCTAGGTTTGATATTAATATGGGGAAATCAACCAATCAGAAGAGAGAGACAGGACCTCCTCTCCTCTGGTTGACTCACTGATTTGTTGTTAGTAAAGTTTCAGAGAGAGGCCTGAGAGAGGGGATGTCAAACTACACTGAAATGGTCATTGATGATTAAAAGCCAATAACTATATCTCACTGGTATCAACATCTATGAGGTCTTTAAGCCAAGCAACTGCTACAAGGTCAAGAATAAAGCCTCAAGCCTCAACATATGATTGATGTTTATAAATGTTGTATTAAATACTTTATATAGCAAATTTGAGATGGTGCTGGTAACTGGAGGTAATATATTCTTCTGTCTGACTAACATTTTGGCTGAATTAAAACAAACGATTTCAACAAACAGTGATCAGATTAACTTGAAATTTACCCTTGACGAAGATTTGCCCCAGGACAACAAATATATCACTGAGCAGATCTCCACACAGCCACATGATCCCTCCTGTAGCATCACCGTCAAGCTAATACTTCAACAAGTAAAAATAGAACAAGATATGAATAATAATAGATATGATGCTGTGGCATTACTCAGTATGTTCTTGTTCCCCAGAGGATTAATATAATAACATAATAATTAGCTGATAAGATGAACTTGTTCTCAAGCAGCTGCTTGTTTACACATCCAGCAGTTGCAGAGGCACATTTGCATTCATCTGGCATTGCATTTCTGGACACCTGCCAAATACAAGTCCAATATTCATTTCTGTTGTTTTTGGTTTCCACCAGCTGCTGATGAACATATCTGGCTCTTGATATTGATTATAGCCACTTTAACTATATCGCTCTGGACACTCCATGACAGGTCGTTTGCCACTGAATTGGGGCCATAAAGAGCGACTTTGCATGCTTGTATATCTCATCTCTCATTTCTTCTTACTCCATCCTCAGGACAAAATTTCACATTTTCATCTCACAGTTTGAAGACGCAAAAGTCTGAAGCTAACTCCTGCCCACACTTGTATTGTGGTTTGTAACAGTTCAGCCTCTACATGTAAGTGCTGTTAGTGGGGCCTCAGATTTCTTTTCCTTCTCTCAGTATGTTCCCAAATATGATTGTATGTTCTGCATATTTAAAAAATGAAAATAAAAATAAAAAAAGTTTGATGCCCGTGTTAGAAATGCAGCATCTCGATTCTTCTGACTTGGCAGTACAAAGGATTAGCAGCAGCAGCGCATGTTAACTGCCGAGTGGCAGATAAAACATCGGATCTCCAAATAGATGAACACACACACATGCAGACGCAGTTTGGTGAAGAGAAGTGAAGCTGACTTGAAAAACAGCTCCGAATGCTGTTTAGTGTATCACTGTCGATATTGTTGTCTCCATTCACATGGGAGCTCGTCATGTGTCTCCTGCGTCGGGCTGTGATGCTCCAAATACCCAGCAAAGCTCTTTGTCCTCTGCCAATCCTGCATTAAAGCCAGTCGCTTCAAAGCCATCGCAAGTCTGCATGTGTGTGCATGCATGTTGAAACATCACACTGCACTGTAGTTATTTTAGACTTTGTGGGGGAAAATAGAAAAACAGGCCTTGAGTGAATGTTGAATTAACCTGGGAAACAGCCTAATGGATTTGCCTTCCTCTTGACAATCATAGTTCAATAACAAACAAGCTTTTATCTGACAGAACGTAAGAGAGAGTCAGATTTATATATCACTTATTTGTAACCATCAAGTACAGCGTGTTCTGTGAGCATATGTGCTCTTATTCTGAAATGAAGTTTCCTTTTTATTAAAATGCAAATATTCCTCATTTTCCTCATCCAACTGTCAAATCGTCAGCAGACAGATAATTAAACAGCAGTCTCATTTGCTGAGCCCAGCTCCTAAAATATAAGGTTTCACTTCTTTTCTCTGCATTCTATCACTGTAAATTGAATATCATCAGGTTTTTGACCATTGGATGGACACAACATGTTATTTGAACATGCCACTCAGGGATTCTGGGTAATCTTGATGGACATTTTTCCTATATCAGATGTTATACTGGTTTAGAGGTGAACAGATCAATTAAAGAAATTAACAGATTGTTATCCGATCCCAGGCTCCTCCAGTCCACATGTTGAAGTGTCCTTCAGCCAGATATTGAACATAAAATAACCCCTCATGTATCATAAGTGTGTGAATGTGTGTGTAAATTGGTGACAGGTGTGGTCGTTAAGACTAGATAGACATGATCTTTTTAAATTTTCACATGAAGTCATAGCACAGTGACCACTGGGTCCATTTAGGTTCCTTCTTAGTGTCCTGTTTTGAATTGGTAAGGTTTTAATTGTGAATGAGAAGTTAAAGATACAGTAATAGACTTAATTAAACAGCAGTCTCATTGAATGAGCTAAGCTCTTGAAATATAACATATAATATAAGGATTTGCTTCTTTGCTCTGTATTATATCATTGTAAAATGAAAATCATTGGGTTGAGGACTGCTGGACAGACACAACGTGTTATTTGAACATGTCAACATGGGGATAATTGTGACATTTTTCACAATATCTGATTAAAAATCAACAGATGAATTCATAATGAGAATAATTATTAGTTGCAGCCCTGCTAATGACCATGTGATGGCACAGTGTGGTTGTGAACGTCCCCTCTTGGATGCGACTTTTAGGTGTGAATGAGGTGTTTACGTTAATAGAGTTAGGAGTTTGCACCCTGCTCTGCTCTGTGTCCCCCCTCCTCTGTGACATTAAGATGTTTTGCGCTCCGTTTGCCTGTGTGTAGGGCAGGAAGAACAGACTTCATCTGTCACAGAGAGACACCACAGAGAAATCAGAATGTAAAACACTAATTAGCTCTGATCCTGACGAGGGTTCATTACGAAGTCAGCATGAGACTCCACGCTCCCAAGATTCTTATTGGTTGACTAGTTTGCACCAGACGACGCAGCATTTCAGCCCCAGCACTGGGTGTGGCTCAGGAATAGAACATCAGCCTGTGTGGTGGCCACTGTATGCATGTGTGTGTTTGTACTGTACAGGTAGCTTGTTTTGCTTACGCATGAGTGTATGTATGCAAACGAGGGAGCCCAGTTGCAGCGGCCGTTGTGGCTGGTGGGGAGAAGAGCAAGTGCCTCCATTTGCAGCACAAATGCCCCTGTACTCCCCGCTGAAAGGCCGAGTACCCTGGTGGGTCATTTGAACAAGACTGCAGATCAGCTGCTCACCCACATGTACTGAGCTATAAAGAGGATAACCAGTTTCTGGCTGGTCCACTTTAGCTGCGGAGGAGAAGGGAGGGTAATGATCAAGATGACATATTGCTTTCTTCTTCTTTACACACCTGCACGTGTGTGAGAGAACATTTGAATCTGTAAATGAGTTGTCCACAGCCAGGTGCATTTTTATCCACAAACTCGTCATGTAAATTGACATTAGCGGTCGTCTAAACTTAATATACCTACTCAAAGTGAGCCATTTCCTGCTTATGCTTGACTGTCATCCTTACCAAAGAGAAACAGATATACGATTCTCTTAAACAGAAGTAGTGCAGCTTATTACCTGGCAATAAACCTGGAGGGTGTTTCTGAAAAGAGTTGTCGAGTGCTGTGCTCTGCAGAGACAAAAAGCACTACATCAAGTAGCAACTTTGGCTCCATAACTCTTGCTGTACATCTTCTGCCAGGTTGCAAATTAATGCGAGGCTATCACTTCATTTGTAGGTATTAATTGGAAATGGGAGAGAATACCTATGTTATGATAAGAATGACATTTACAGGATGTCAGCTTTTCAGTGAGGTGTAAACAAGAACACCCACCTTTGACGCACTATTATGAAAATGAAGTCATTTTTAAAATGAAAAGATGTGAAATCCTTTGGCGTCTTTATTCACACATCCAAAAAAGGATCAATACGAGCAGATGATTTGGATGAAATGTCAGAGCTGATGTATGTCTTCGTTCAGTTTTTCAACTTCTGCAATGCTTTCTTCATAGGAGATCAGACTCTCAGCATGAGGATGACAGTCAGCCTACCCTGAGTGCAGGCGTGCAAACAGAGCTGCGGCAGAGCGCTAACTCAAGCTGCGTCCTCAGAGTTCAAAAATGAAAGAATCTGTTCGCCCAAAAAGTGGCGAGAAGCTGAACCTCAGTGAAATTGCATGCAAATTCAATTTTCATTGTGATGATATATTTAGCCCAGACAGCGCTCTCATGGTGATATACAGTATTAAAGACCGTGGTCTTGTTGAATCTCAATCTGCTCTGCTCCACTAGTTCACATTTTACTTTAGAGACTGTTCTACCAAGCCACTAATTATTTCACATGGAAAAGTACAAGAAAGCCACACTGGAGAAAAAAATGTAACTGCATTAACCAAAGATACTCTGAGAAAAAATAGCTGAAATTCATTTGTAAAAGATAATTGAATCTGTTCGTCCGCTGTGTTAAATGTAACGTTAAAGGCCCTCAATCACCTTCTTAATATGAGTGATAGCGTGCTACATACATGAACACAGTATTCTTTATTTATTTATTTATTTACATACAAGTTATCATGTAACTCGTGTGATAGATTTGTGGGTTTTTTTTTTCTCTCTGAGCTTGTCTCAGTGGATTCAATGAGGGCGGGGCTAAGTTGGAAAGAGGTGATGTCACATACTCGAAGCACCTATCAGGACTAAGTAATGTTTTCATCAAAATCTGATCGCTCATGAGTGTATGTTATAAAACATGTTATCAATGGCACTGGATAGAACCTCTGGAACTACTAAAAGTGTAACTACAAGTGACAAGTAACTACAAAAAAAAAAAAATATATATATATATATATATATACATATATATATATATATATATATATATATATATATATATATATATATATATATATATATATGTATATATAAATGACTGGATTAGAAATAATAATAAAAAACATTTTTCAAAATAAAAGGGAAGCAACTGTAACTACTATCTTTAATAAAAGAAAATCTCATATCTTTGTGGTGGCAGTTCTGCTTGTAGTTTGCTCTCAACCAAAAAAAAAAAAAACAAACAATAGTTCCTTTGAAAACTGTTCTGTAAATCATCTGCGTCTACAGGTTCTGCAAAGAGATTTTTTGAAAATACAATTCCGCATTGCTTTTATTGAAGAGCACAGAAGAAGCGTTTCAAAACCTGCCCACATTAAAAAGCATGTAACATGCATGTACCTCCGCACCGTAAAGGAAAATTTGAGGAGTTTGAGCATTAGTCGTAAAATTGTAAAATGCCACTGTATTTCTGCTTAGATCTTCAAATGTACAATATATGCACCTACATGTTTGCACCATTGCCTTACAATGGAATTATATTCTTTCTTTTGCATAAATATAGTCTGATCTCAACTGCTGCCTCCTTTTTACATGGATCAATGGATGTCAGAATGGCCTCTCTCCTCTGTCGTTCATTTGCCCATGAAACATTATCTCTGTGTTCTGTGCTCACAACAAGCAGTGCAATAATTGCGCCCCCGGGTGTCTCAGATAAGGACTCCTCCTAAATGAAAAAAAATGAAGGGACATCTTGACAAATGCAAAGAAACGAAGTAAAGCCGGAGCTGTGCAGAGGCTGTGCACGGTGCCTCCTCAAAGCTAACAATGAGTCATACATATGGAAAGTTTCGCCTCACTTGCAGCACATCGGTGCCAGGCCTCTGTACAAGTACAAGCATTTCTCTTGTCATTTTGGAATATTTCAGTGTAATTCAGAAGGTCAGTGGCGAAATACTGAGCTCATGTGTCAAATCAAATTACGTTTTGAAATGCCATATGATTAAACTGCAATTTGACTTTGAGTGTTTATTCCTCCCAAGGCCTCAAGACAGCCCCCCCCCCCTTTCAGAAAACTCAAAGATTGACAGAACAGGGACTTGAAGCCTTTCTTCTCTGTCATTTCTATTTGAGTGTGGAGATTTCACCCTTTTGAAATTCACTAAATCTGTTGCCGTGTGCATAATGCATGGATCTCTTTTTTTTTCACTTCAGTGCGTTTGGCTTCAATAGGCTTTCAGAACCATCAAAAACATAGAGGGAGAGGTCACATGCTGTTGCAGGGGGAAACTGACACCGCGTTTCCCACGAACTGGGCTCCAAAATGTGATCCCCGCGATACCATGCTACCATGCCAGTATAGCACGGCTATTATACATCCCTTTCAGTTTTTCCCTCACTCTCTTATTTCTTTCTCCCATACTGTTTGTCCCCCCCTCGCTCTCTCCTCTCTTCCCTCCCTCACATCTCCTCTCTCTGTTACTAAAGGCAGCCCACTCCTCTGCAGTGGCTGCCTGCCTCCCTGATTTGCTCGCTGCTCAGGGAGGATTTGCATAGGCTGGCCCACTTGCCGCTTCTCCCCTCCCCCTTCCCCTCCTCCTCCTCTCCCTCCATGCCTCTGCCCCATCATCTTCACTTAGTTTCACCTGAACCCTCATCCTCTCTTCCTAACTCTCTCTGTCTCTCTCTCTCTCTCTCTCCTCCTTCTCTCTTTCTCCCACTCTCCCCTCCTCGCTCACTCCCCCCTCCCCACAACCACCACCATCTCGCTCCCTCCCAGCAGTTTCTCATTTTCTCATCCGATTCTTTCTCTCTGGCTTTTCTCTTCCTTTATCTGTCTGCAAATCTGTCTCTTTCTCCTGTGGAGTAATACAAAGAGCTATCAGCCTGGGTCTCCCTGGGTTAACAAGCCAGACCACTTCACTTCTCTAGGGACATAAAAAAAAGAATAGAAGAAAGAGCTGGAGAAAGAGGGGGAAAAAAGTCAGACAAATATTGGATCCGAACTTAAAGGCGGAGATAAAGCACATGTGGAGATCTTCACCTTGCCTTGAGATTCTGTAGCGGAACTGTGAGGGAGCAGGGAGTGTGTCCTGCCAGGAAGATAGAGAGACAGAAAGCTGACAGTTTGCCCGTGCCGGAGAGTGTGGAGCTCCTCGTCTCTCTCTGTTGTTCCCTCCCTCCGTCTCTCCCTCCTCCCCGGTCTCATAGCCGAGGCTGTGTATTATCTGTGGCTTGACAGAGCGGAGCTGTGCTGAGCAGAACGAAGCGGAGCGAGCGGACAGAAGGCTGCAGCGCAGGTTGTTCCCCCTCCTGTCACTCACGCTGCGCCTGCAGGTGAAGAGGGGCGCACGGGGACACGTTCCAGGTGTCGCCCGCGAATGTGTGCGTGCACAATCTCGCTCATTGCCTGCACACACACAAACAAGGCTACATGGTCATCAAAGGAAGAGCCACAGGGTGATCCTGCCGAGAACAGAAAGTAAAGACATATTGGATTCTGGTTCAAAGAGCCAGCAAGCAAACGAAGACCAGCGGGAGATCTGCTGCCTTCCTCTGTGAGGAGTCAGGAGACAAGCCTGAGCTGCGTTTTGTTTGGAGGGAACTGCTGGATCTTACGTTAACGAGGAGATTGTGTCGATTTCTCTCTGCTATGGAGTTTGCAGCTGTGTGTTGGCTACAGGAAGGTCACTTTTTCTGAGATCCGTGCACATCTGCTTTACTGTCTTTTAAATATCCAGTTGGGGGGGGTGGCGTGAAGCATGCTCCCCAAAGGAAAGCCCCAAGAGGGCCAGCTGTTCTGGATGTTGCTTCTGGCAGTAGGATGGATGGTGCTGGGTTCTGCCTGGGGCTCCTCCTCCTCCTCCTCCTCCTCCTCCTCCTCTTCTTCATCTTCAGACCTCCATCTCCTGTCCCCTACCCCCGGAGCCCCCCTGCCCCCTGGCTTGCCCCGACCTGATCACCCACAGGGCCCTCAGGGGCCCAGGCACCACCTGCCACCTGTGTCCATATACCGCTCCCCAGCATCGCTACGAGCCGGCCACGGTGAGTCCTGTCACCACCTCTCGCCCCCTGCCACTTTCTCTCCCCCCTCACTGTTTCTGTCCATTTATCATCATGACTGATCAGAGTCAAAAGGAGCCATCTGTAGCAGCCTCTCTATCACTTACTTCTCTGTGTAACTGACTCACTCACTTCCTCCCTCCCACTGTCCCTCTGTCTTTGTCTGTCTTCCTCGCTCTCCCTCTCACTCTTCTTCCACCACAGCATCAAGAGCTAACGATAGTTGACAGCAGCTCTGCATCATGGAGCTGTGTATCGTTTATGAGATTATAGGTTTAATTGTCAGTGAAAGGCACTGACAAGCAAAACACCCACAGTGACTCTATCAGCTGAGGAGCAAGCAGCTCCTCCGTATTACCATGATCCCACCTTGTAACTGATGATTGATGGCGCGAACAAATGGACAGTGTTTTTTCCTCATCTTTAATGAGTGCTACTGTTCCCTCCCTTTTGTCAAGGGGCTTGTCCCGTTACGTGTTAGGTCTCTGTTCAACAAAATGCACTATGACATCTGGCTTTTTGAAGTTGACTGAAAATTTAATAACCCTGTTTAAAAATGTCCATGCAGGATTTCATGCATCTGTTATCTCCTGTAACAGCAGCACCAGCTTTTCTTCTCTGCAACTGAACGTACACACCCAGGAGGGGGGATTAGCACTTGTGATCAAATGCCTTTTCAGTATTGACTTTTGTTTTATAGGTACTTGATGTGATCTATTTGCACCATTAGCTGCTACACAGATATCAGCTGGAGGATCTTCAGGTTCTCTGGTAGCACAGAGTCCACACTTTTCACAGCAGCCTCTGATGTATTTTTATGACATCATTGTGTGGCTGGTATTTTAAAAATGTGTTTATCCTTTTTTACTTCCAATTTCTTCTACTGCTGTGCTTCAGTGAATAGCTAAACTCTGAATGGACAATAGGCTGTTATTGTATGTGTAGAAGCATGTATGATGAGCTCTAACTTCTGTGTTGACCTCTATAACAAACACCACTCACTCACAACTAAAAAGGGGTTCAGTGTCGTTAACACCATTTTAACGAAACTGAATACCATGTGTAATCCAAGGGTAAGCAAGGAGCTGGTTTCTCCTGCTGTTCCAGCAGTGCTGGGTTTCAACGGTCACACAAAATGCCACCGAGGAAATCTTTAATGTAAAGCACAAGGTGTCTGCAAAAGAAAAAACATCAACAACAGGCCTAACCCAGGAGGGTCCTTGCTAAATTCTGCATTTTCAGCATCCGTCCCGATCTAGTCTGAGTCTTTGTGCCACTCCAGATCAATCCGTCCCTGCGGGGGGATCGAATCTGTTTGAAAAATAAATTTGAGCCAGGTCTATGCTTGACTCCTTTTAACACATTTAGGGCTCATTTTTAGCACGCTGAGGGCTATTGGAACAGATGAGCCTGACGGGCAGAGAGTGAGAGAGAGACAGAGACAGGGAGAGAGAGGGAGGATCTGCATTACTAATGTGGAATGTGCCCACCATACAAAGTGTGAGAGCCGGGCATGGACTGTATGCCAGACAATAAGCAAGCCATAGGTATGATCAGAAACTGATTTACCTCTCAGCATTTGTATCCTGATGTGTGATTACAGACTTATTGTCATTTGATTTACTTAGGATTGAAGATGCAGCACTAGAAAGGAACTGCACTGTTTTTTGACTGACATGAATGACATTATTGATTCATATAAAATATCCTTTTTTCACATTGAGTCTGGCTTGTCCAGTTTTTTGTCCTTACAATACTTTTATCCACATGCTATAAGCACCAGAAGCTGTTATTGTCACCCACATTATTGTATGCATCATATATCACAGAGCTGTATAACTGTAGTTATTAGTGGGCTGAGATTGGTTCTGGTTGACTCTTGTGTAAATTTGCATGCAGAATGTGGTGACTCAGTACAGAGTGAGATAAGAGAGGATAAAATCAGCAGATTAGGAGGCTCGTTACGGTGCGTTTGTGTGTGTGTTGCCTATTTACAATTCAGCAGCAACAGACTGACCCTGGTTTTGGCGTGACTGTAATTACAGATTCAGAGGAGACCTTGGAAGAAAACATACAGACACAACAGATACATGCTGCTGCTCACTTCTGCGTATACACATACTGTACAGTACATGGACACACACACACACACACACCTCAATACATGGAGGCTTATGTACATATTTTATGTATACAGTCACACACCCTAACAACACACACACATTTGAGCACAACACACCCTGGGGACTTGCACCCTCTGCGTATGTAAACTCTTAATTAGAGCCAGTGACTAGGAGTGATCCCCTCCGTTAGGGCAAAACATAGCGGAGGTATTCATAAATAAGGGAATGTGTTGAGAGTGCCATAGGCATGAATACCCAATAACAATTTATTTTTGCTTTTTTTTTTTTTTTTTAAATTTATGTATCACCAAACTAAAAAAAACACTTTCTCAATAGTCAGTGTTTCATTAGTTGTCCTCAGGATGGTGCAGGCACAGAAATAAGTTCCTAAAAGCATAATATGTTCCATTTCATTAGACATTATTCTCAGTATATTGAATCTTTTGATTTGACTCACCGCACGAATAAACTCTCTGGTGATTTCATTTAATCACAAATGTCAATGTCAGTGTCAGTGCTCAGGGATGTGTATTTTTGGTTGTGCGTTCATGAACACAACTGCAATAAACACTGTTCTGTGTATTTTTCATATGCCTTGTGGCAACTTGAAGTCAATGTTGAGATGCTGACAGCTGACCGACTATATCAATTATTCAGTATTTAAGATAAACAAAAATATCTCTGCTATACCATGTGGTAATTCCATCCACAGTCACTGCTTCAAGTAATACTGTGGATTGAATAAATGGACATAGGCTAGACTGCGAGTGATAGTAAAAGCAGTGTTGCTTTGCTATAAATTGAACAGACATTGTTTAAAAGTGAATGAGCCAACTAAATAGCAACTGTGAGAGAGGTTTGCTTTGAAGCTTTGCCCTTAGCACTTAAGGAGAATGAAAGAGAGAGAGAGTGTGTGTGTGTGTGTGTGTGTGTGTGTGCAGCCGTTTGATGCAGGATCACCTTGCAGAGAGTGGCTTTGGAAACACCATCTTCCACATAGTGTGGACCTGTGCCGTACTGTTATGTCTTGAGCTGGCTGAAATGGAGGGAGGAAGGGTGGCTGAGATGCTGTCGTATTTTTCTCAGAGGTAAACTCCGGCTCTATGATTTGAATACAGGCTGCATCAAATCCTTCTTTTCGTTCACAAATTATCAAAGGATTGACATTTTTAGTCTGAGTCTGCTGTTTTTCTTCCTCGGGCCCTTGTCACTGTAAGGGAAAAGTGGTAGTATTGGCACTTAGTCTAACTAAAGAACGATGGCTCCTTCTCGTTGCCCTGAGAATAATTGGCAAGAAAGTGAACAAATTCTAATGCAAAAAGATTCTATTGAAACTTTAGATCAAAGTGTATTCAAGGCTGTGGAGTGGTATATATATATACTTGCACTGATACCTATATATTTGTGCTCACTTCAGGTCTAGCACTAATCCACTACTCCACTGCTTGACATTGCAACAGTATGCACTGGAAACATGGTGACATTTTTGCCTGAAGTTATATTTTGCGAACAGGTTGCCATGAAATTTGGCACAGACAGAAATCTCCCCCTCAGGTGGGATTATAATGATGGTGGTTAACCTGTCATCCAGCGCCATTATCAGATCAAATTTTCAGTTTCCAAATCTAATGCTTTGCTTTGTTAGTGAAAATATTAGCATTTTCTAGCACGTGCTAAGCTAATGCAATGCGGATGGTAAACTGCCATATGTTATCCCTTTCATTGTGAACATTTTAAGATAAGCATCTGGCTTAAAGCTCAGTTTGCCCAAATGCAGCTTCACATAGTCGCTGGCATGACTACTATACCTCTTATATCAATCTAACCCCTGTGGACATACTCACATTTAGGACAATGTAAACCACTGGCCAAGATAAGTTCAGTTGTATTAATATAGTACCTCATATCAGCAGAAGTTATTTCATATGGAAACCCAGCACTTCCCACCATGAGCACTTGGTGATAGTGGCAAGGAGAAACTTCCTGGTAAGAGGCAGAAACCATTAGCTACAAGTGACTGCACTAAATCTCTCTGGCTACCAGAGTAATGTGCCTCCAATGAAAAATGCTAACTGTGACATTGTCACTATTACCCCAGAGTATACAAAGGGCAGTAGTTGAAAATAATTTTTCATATTGCGACAAGGGCAAATGAAATGACTGCAAATTCCAAATGGCAACGTGTTTGTTTTCCCTCTCAGTCGGCTCAGGAGCTGGTGGTGGAGATAGCATGTCAACATACTGGAACGGTTTGTGTTGTCACAGCTGAACTTATGAAAAATGTATTTGACCCCTCAGTCTCCTGTAAAATGCATTGGGCCAGGTGCAGAGGCTGCATAATAACTTTTCCCACATGTAGCACGTATATAAATTATTCCCATGAACCGGGAGCATTGTACGTTTTGTGTTGCTGTCTACCTTGATGAGGCGCACGTATGTGTGTGCAGGCGTAATGCAGCACATTCGTAGACTTAAATGGTATTGCCCTCTGGCTATTCACGATGAGTGCCGAATCGGAGTGAAGAACAAGGGCGTGCGATGGTTGAGGGATAGAGGAGAGGTGTTTGGTGTTTTTCACCGTGTTTGTAAAACACAGCAAGCCTAATCTCATTTGAAGACATTTCCTCTCCTCGCTTGCCTTCCTCCCCTCCTCATCCTGCTCTTCCTCACTTGACTTCTTGCCCTCTTTTTTTCTCCCCTCTTGCTGCTCCCTGTTTATGCTTGGGACAGCAAATCAATAAGAAGAGCTGTTTTAGAGACTTAATTATGTGGTTATTTTAGATTTTTGCCATCCCTGCCCACTGTTTTTGTCCTCATAAGCCGGAGCATTATAACTTGGCAAAAGAAAGGGAAAGACGAGGAGGAAGGGGGATAAAAGGAAGGGAGAGGAGGGAATGAAATAAAACAAAAACATGAAAAAACAAAGTTGAGAACGTTAATGAGGTGACAGTGACATCACAGTGGCTCCTCTCCTGCATTTCCCTCTCATCCTGACCTTTATCTCACTTTTATGCCTGCTCAGCTCACAGCCTCACTTTTTACCTTCCTCTCCTCTCGCTCCCCGACTTTCCCTCTTTGCTCATAGTTCTTTTCTTCCACACCATATAGATAAACATCTTTTGTTTTCTCCAAACCTATTTGCTTCAACTGTATTTTTCGTCCCTAAATCAGCTTGCTCTGCAAATACAACCAGGAAACTCTGTCCTCGCAAACTCATCTTCCAGAAACTCAGTGCTTGCTTTAATACCCCCTCCTCGGTCACTCCAGCCTTGGGTTATTAATTATATTTATGCTCTCTAGCTCATCTAATTATGGCTGTGGCTCCAACAGGAAGTAGTTGAACACGTTTCATAATTATCCATCAAATAATTATTCATTTGAACAAACCCCTACTGATTGTGGCTCCATCCTTGATGCAAATGTATATTCGGATGAGCAGGAATTGAACCAAGCCTATAGATATTTAATATTTCATTTCTTTTTATTATTTTCTTAATATTCAGCCATTTCTTAATGAAATCATTTCCTTTTTGCGAGGATTTATCCCATTATCACTCCACAAATGCAGCTGTAGTAGAAAAGTTACTCTCTAGTGTTCATACAACCAACCATGAGGGGCACAGCCATTCAAACCAATTAGTTTGAATGGCTGTGCCCCTCATGTCACATCTGTCTCCATGGAGATGGCTGCAGCACCTCCAGAGACCTGACAGAGCTGAAGCTTCTTGCGGAGGTCATGAGACATGTTGGATGTGACCCTACAGTGACATCATATGGTTAACTAATAGATGGCTCATCTGGCCTCATAGCCTTTAGTGACTTTTCTCAGAACTCATTATGGTCTCCATCAAAAAAAAGAAAAAGAAAATCGACTTGAGACCACATTTCAAGTACTTCATCTTCTCACTCAGATCTGCTGCTCAGCGCATGACACCACAAGACTGAGTCAGTGCTGTGGGCTCATTCGCTTCACTGAAATCACCAGGATATTATTCGCACTGAAAACTGTGACCTTGAGGGGTCACGGAGTGGGGATTAATGATTTATATAGACTATAGAAAGCCCCCCCTCCTCCTCCTCTCTAACTGCCACACTTACACCTCTCTCCAGGATGTGTCTCCTGGCAGTAATTAGCGCTTCAGTGATTGATTTTTGATTCTCTGAAAAAGGCTTTTGGTGCTATTGGCAGAAAGATGGAGCACTTTCATCGACAATGATTCATAATGTCTGTTATTTTCATATTCACCTTAGGGTTAATGGACTCTCTTAATCCTTTAATGGTATAGTGTGGCACAGTGGAAATTAAGTGTTTCAAAAGAAACAAAATTAACGACTACCTTTCAATATGAGTCCACCTAATTAGTAATTAGCATATATATGTCCCATATTTGCATGAGTAAAGTGTTAGATGACTATGTGTTCCATGTGTTTTTGCAAGCTTAGACAGTAGCACCATGCCAAAGGTGATTTTTGTAAATGCTCAGCACACCAGAGCTGGGACCAAGCATCAAGACAAAAACTGTTTTTGCAGACACATGCACAACCAATAGATAATTCATCCCCTGATAAATATGTTTACAGCCAAGTAAATATAATATTTGTAATCCCCTCCATCTTGCCCTGCAAGGACTGGATAAATATCTTTTGCTCTGCTGGGTTTGCATTGCAGTATTTTATTTTTTTTTTCTCTGTGGTTTATCATGGCGGACGGCAGAGGGAAAAAATTGCAGTGGGAAAACGAAGCCTAGTGACGTTAAGAGTGAATAAGCAACAGAGAGATAGAGAAGTATTTGGAAGGATAGAAAGATTGCAAAGAGGTGGCAGATGAGGTGAGAGGGAGATAGAGTGTACACATGAAGGTACAGCGGAGAGGCAGACAAAGAACAAGAGATTGGGATAGCCTCTCCGACCTACTCTAGTCCGGGCTAAAGTAGCTAATGGGCTTGCCCAGACGCACCAAGTGGATATTGCGTTGGGACTTCCTGCAGTCCCTTAGCAAACAGACAGTCAGGGTTTGCTAAGAGGCTTGCTGGCCGGCCGGAAACTTGATATCATCTTGTGAGCACCACTAATATGGACACACCGCCAGCCAGACAGAGAGATGGACAGGCAGACAGGGGGAGGGTGAGCTGACATGAACCCAATTTTGACAATTTGAGCCAATGAGGGATCATCTGTGGGCAGGCGTGGCCAGTAACAAGGTACATTTACCTGAGCTCTGTACTTGAGGTATCTGTCATTCACACTTGTTTCGTGTCCATGTCTACAGCCGATCATATTCCACAGGCTTTTTATTCCACAGGTCAGTCGGTCCACCTCTGCTGATGGGAGAGTTGATTGGGCAGGTTGTGTTCTGACATATGTGGTGTGTCAAGTCATGCTGAGCCTCTAAAACAACCTCTAGGAGGGTGTGTCTGAAGAATGGCAAACATCTAGCAGAATGTGTCCACATGTCACACAGGACAAAAAAAACCAAAACCAGATACTAAGCCTGACATCCTCCCCTCCTCTTTCATGGTCATAGACACAGTCTAGACTTTCATACTCTTCAGTGGGTTGTCAGACTCTGAACTTCCTGACACAGAGGCACCATTGTAAGACAAATTGCTCCCATTGTGTAAACTTTTTCTTGACCCACAAAAACATTTCTCCCCCCTCTACACACAGTCATGTCCTGCCGTCACTCGCTGTTACCTGCATCACCTGCTCCAAGGTTTAACAGTAAAAACAGCTAAAGTGTCGAGGGGGCTGTACCTAACCGCAGTGTCCCTGTTTTGAGTCCAGATGGGGACCCCTTGTTGCATGTCACACCTCTTTAATCACCGTACTGGCTGATTAAAGACACCAGTTACTGTTGCTCAATTAATTATGCAATCTTGTCACATCTTTCTAATTGCTTGCACATATGAAAAGTTGAGCTGATTTACATTTTATTTTGTCCAGAATGTTTAAGAAATTTGCTTCAAACTCGCACATTTGCAAATAAAAAACGTGTTGAAGTCTCATATCGACACCGCCAAGGGAGGGAATACACGTGCACAGACCTCATGCTACAAATCTCTGCCATCCAGCCGCACTTCCTCGCCACACAGCTCCCCACACAGTACACACACACACACACACACACTGAGACTCCAGTGCACAGTGCCAGCACTCCCTCGGGAATCATTAGCACTCTCTGATGGGCAATATTGTGCCATGGTTGGTCACAAGTTTAAGAGCAGGTCAGAGGGCGCGAGTGTTTTTCTCCCCCATTCCTTGACCTCGTGTTTATTGTACACAGAGCTTCCTCGATGTGGCTGCTCCTCTCGCACTATGTGGAAAGCTCAAAATCCTAAGTAATGCTTTGTACATCCACAGTAAGCAATGCATGTTTTTCATTTTGCTGCAATCCTGAGTGTAAAATAAACGAGTGAAATTAACATAAAAATATACCAGAGTATGAGAGATAGGAAAAAAGAAGGCAGACCTCCTCTTTACTCAAGTCTTATGTAACCAGTTGAGCCTTAGCAAGCCTTAACCTGTGATTCATCCTGTTTTACAGAGCACTTAACTGATATGGATAATTCATATGGATCCCAAAAGCCTCCCAGTGCACTGTAGATGTAAACAATATATGTCCCATATTTGTCAGAATGAAGAGTGCAAGGAGCAATTCAGCCTCGCTAGCAGGATGAAACTGCAACCGCCCCGCCTGAGTAAGATTGATTAGACGCTCATTACTCCATGCATGCCTGCATCAGTGTGTGTGTGTATGTATGTGTATGTCCATGTGTGTGTGGGTGGGAGTGGGTGTTTCCTTTATTTGATTTATCAAGTGCTCAAAAGCAGGCCGGAGGATTAATCGTAGCAATGATAGCACGCCAAGCTATTATCTACATTGCTTTATCTGAAGATGCTGACTCTGACTTGATACTGACCGTGTGTGTGTGTGTGTGTGCAGAGCTTGAAAGAAGCAGGTTGCATTGAGGGAGAGATTACAGTGGTTCATGCATCGTGTTTTACTGCATGTGTCTGCCGAGCCCTTGTCCTTTATTTTGTTCTGTGCTGGTGTGTGGTTCCTGTGAAGAGCGCACTGAGGGTGGGTGCTCGTAATGTACCTACGAGATGCAGGTTGAAGTGTGTCCTCGTGAAGAGAGGTCTTTTGTGAAGTCAATATTCTGGATGTAAACAAACAGACTGCAGCTGGTTCTACTGTATCTGCACCCAGAGATGAGTCACCCCTCTTCTACCTTCCCTGTCTCTTGTCCATCACTCCACATAAAATCACTGAACTCTACTCCCAGTGCTGTGAACTTACTGATACCACCACGCACACATGCAAAAACTCTCTTCCTTCCTTGCTCTCTCCCTCTAATTGATTTTCTCCGCTCTATGGCTGTCCTCTGGCAACCACATTTGATCTTTATTCCACTCTTACCTCTGCCTGCCCTTATCAGTGCTGACTGTAAACTAAGCAGATTTATCCAACAAAAAGGCCCGCCATTCTATTCTTTCAACACTGCAAAATCAATCTACTATCTGTGTGTATCTACCTACCATGTGTCTCTCTCTGGCTACGTATCTCGCTGCCATAAACTTTCACTTGATAAAAGTTAATAAAGGTCAGCTAAAAATACAGGACAGGAGCTGGAATTATCTGGCCTTTTAAAAGCATGTGGTAAATGTGTCACAATGTTAAACTCCATACACTATTTTAAACAGGAACACTTAATGAGGTATTTCATCTGAAACCAAGATTATGCCCTTAGGACTGCTGAAAGGCTCTTATTGTGAAAAACCCTAGAGAAAACAAGCAGTATCTTAAAAGCCATTAAAAAACGCCAAAGTGGAAGTGACTGAAAATCAATAATGAATGAAAATAGTCATCTTTTATAGCAGAGTGATGAGCATGACACGACTTTTATTTGTATTTTGTACTCATTAATCCTGTGGTAATGGTGCATTGTCAAGAATTTTTCCACAACTAGAACAAGTAAGATGCATCAACAGTGAGTTAAAATGGAGGCAAATCAGAAATCTGAGACATATTTTACTATAACATGATAAAATATAGTAAGAAATTAGGGCACAGTTTGAAATAGAGACCTGACTCGAATATGAGCTGTGTTCAGATAAATAAAGGCCTGGTTCTCTGCAGTGTACTGTAGTCTTTACAAGTTTAGGGAATTTATGTTAATCCACTCTAAATGCTCAAAGGTTAAGTGATAATAATACAGAGTCGGATTGTAAATTCATGGTATCTATTTCTAAAGCCAGCTATCTTCAGTACAATCTGGCACCCAGATATCCAGGTATCTAGCCAGCTACTAAATGATAGAACCGCATTGTGTTGGTGCATTTCAAGCACTGTTCATTCTCTTTTTTCTCTCCATTGAAGTGACTTACATGAAAGGGACCTGGCCTTAGAATAGGCAGCATACAGTACAGATTACATCTCTGAATGCAGCAGAGACAGGCTTATCCTGATACAGTATCACGCTCCCAGATCCATAGGCGTTAGCATGCGGCCATGTGTCGCATCAATGGAATTCAATACGGATGCCCACGCATGGTTTGTCACCAGCGTTAATTCCACAAACCAACATCCCGAGCCATTCATTTTCATAAATAGCCCATGTTCTGTTTATATCTCTATCCCTTGTCTATCCGTTCCTGTTGTCTTTCCTTCTTTATCTCTTGGTTAATTCTCTTGTTTTATCTCTGCTTTTCTTCCTATCCAGCCCTCTGTCCAATCTGTCTCCCTCCTTCTCTCCCTCCCTCTCACACTCTCTCTCTCCCCCTCCGTTTTGCCCTCATGCCAAGTCGCAGGCTCGGGCTACGTTGAGCCGCATTCGTGACAGCGTCTGAGCGAATTAACGCAGTGCTGCCACTGTGTGCAGACATCTAGGACACACAGCAGAGGAAAAAAAAAAAGAAAGAAAAAAAATACTCAGCCCCCGTTCTGTCTATCTGGCCAAGCCGGAGCAGAGCTTATCAGGCTCTACTAGAGGAGAGGAAAGAGAAGCGGATATTCACCCCACTGCAATGCCATAGTGTACATATCAGTGCCAGTCCAGACAACATAGTCGCAGTTTTCAAATGTCAAATTCTTATATGTGTGGGTGGGTGGGTGTGTGAGTTTAGGGCTCAAATAACTCATACAGTTGAGTGAATTAATATTTCAGCTGACCTTAATGTTCTCAGTGTAGAAGGCTGCTCTGCTTCTCTGCTTCACTAACGCACGGAGAGCGAAATACGTCTTCTTTAATACCAGGACAAAGTATAGGAACTTTCTTGCCTCCAAACACAATTACTGATTGTGATATATGGTCGTGTATGACACTCCCTTGAAAGAGTATTTCTCCTTGAAAGATCATTTTCACCCTTTTCACATTCACACTTTAACATACCCTCCATCAATTCTGGCCATTCATCATCACCCATTAGGATTTTGTCAGTGTGCTATTAGACAAAGTACTCTCTAACTTCGTTATCTTTCTCCTTAGGATCTGTTTAGTTATTGTTACTGGTTCTGGGCAGTGATTCTTGGTGAAAAAAACAACATTTTATCTAACCTTTAGAAGAGCAACCGGCGTAATTGATGAGTGAACAGAGGTGATTATTGGAGCTGGCATTGACCACAGAATGTGGAATCAATGCTGAAGTGCTGTATTGATCCTTATGGTGGTTGCTGATGAAGTGAAGAGCCTCACTGGGAGATGTGCACTGGACGATGATTCAGTGAGCAGGTGGGGTTTTATTGAGGGGTTAAGTCTGTTGTCCAGTGGGCTTTGTTAAAGTTCAGACCTTTGGTGTTGGTTTGGCTTAACATTTTATCCCAGATCCCAGCCTGGAATTACAATATTGAGCCTTGTGTTGAGCATGTGCGCATCTATGTCTCACTAGTGGGTACTTGACACTTGACTGTTCTATTAGAATCCGTCTAAATCTTATGACACAATCGCGACTAGAAGTGTTTTAAAAAAACTTTTTCACTGCAGATGATGAAGCAAGCCCATAAGTTCAATACTGATGGCTGCAATATTTCAAAATTTATAAGGCAGGCAAACCAGAGAAATTAGCGTACATGTGCCGAATTATAACTCACATGCTTTTTAACCAACCAAGCTTGGCAAGTCTGGTTAGGTCTGGCTTCCAGAAGGCTGTCGACTAGATAGGAGCTGGCAGGTATGGTGTTTTGCAGCCCACTCTCCTGTCTCAGAGAATACTGTCGCTGTTCGGTCTCAAACTGCCTCTAACCATGTGTGTCCACATGTATAGTATATGTATTTTTATTAGTGTACGCGTGCATGTTTTCACTGTGTTGCGTAGCCTTGCTATGGCCGAGAGCAGTGGCCTAGTGTGGATCCACTTCAAAGCCTCCCCACATACACCCAGATGCACACACACTCAGGCAGTATGGATACACCCTTTAAAAAATACATTTTGTACATATACAGACTCATCCCCGTGCACCCTCCACATCCCCTCATCCCCTACGCTCCACAACTCGCTCAGCGCATGCACGTGTGTGATGACGAAGAGGAGACTTCTGTGCATCCTGTGATATTTAGACAACACACTCACATAAACCTCAGTGTCAAAGCAAAGTAGAGGTCTTAACCCACATCTCTGTACTGACAATGATTTGGGAAATGAGCGCAAACATGTCAGGAGGTCTATTGTGGAGTGAGTATTCTCCGGCAGAGCAAGCCTGTATACACCGACGGCCAGGGCAGGAGGGCATGTGTTCATTCTGATCCTGTGGAGGATTCATCAGGAGCTGTAACATCACAGGCACATAAAAATCGAATCAAAAAAAAACAACAGATAAGAAGCCACTGATTAGAGCTGTCATTGGGCGCTGTGAGGAAATCGGCAAAGCTGTGTGTACATTTTATACACCGGACGCATCCTACACTAATGGAGTCAAGCTCTCCTAATCAGTCAAAAGGCGTCAGTGCGGAGCAGCTCGCCGCTTTGATGCTACACACAGCTGAAGTGCGTGGGCAGATAAATTGACGGGTGTATATTTGTGTATTTATGTAGGGAGGTACGGCATGTGTCTGCGTTCACCGCTCGAGCTGAAGGATACATCAAAGCCACACACTTTGCCACTGGCACCCCCCCCCCCTTCATTTCCCCCCGTTATGCCGCAAACAACCTTTCAGAGGTGTGCAAATAAAAGGACTAATTTATGTACAATATTTACAGTAATGATACGCCCACATCATCTGTGCACAAGATTCTTATGCCCGGTTCTTAATGAGAAGTGGCATTTATTGTAGACGGCAACAAAGCTTCCGACAGTTTGTTGCTTTAACCCTGCTGTGCTTTTGATAAAGGCACATAGTGAAGGGAGACAGCTAAATGGGAAGTAACATTTCTGGCACAGGCGCAGGACTTGCAAATTGCAGTACTCTTGGAGACACCAGGATCTCCTTGTTTTTCTCCGTTGGCAGCATGGCATCTTCAGAAATGTTGGGATGAGATAAGAGCCTGAGAAAAGAGAAAGAAGAGTGGACAGACTGTTTTCCAGCCAAATCCGTCAGACTCAGATCTCAGAAGAAGCCATTTCACTCTCAGCTCTCGTCCATGTACCAGTGCCCACACATCAGTGCACATACATGTTTGCCACGCACACCACAATCACCCATTACACTGGCACTCTGATTCAACTGGTATTCATTTGTTCTGAATATGATGCAGAGCAGTGACCATTAAAGTGTCTCCAGTTGTCTAGTTAGAGCTCCGCGAACAGGAAGCAAAGAGCCTATCACTTTGCCCTTTTATCTTTCTGCAGCTCTCAAATGGAGTGGAGACATTCAATTTAAAGTCTAAGGTCTGGTAGAAGCCGGGGACTTCCATTAACTCCATCCCTGTGAAGTAGTTGGAGAGGTAGAGCATCAAAGAACTTTAATTATCCTGCCCCACGATGAGAGTGACAAAGTGATAGGACGGAGGCAAAAAAAAAAAGAAAAAAAGTACAGCGAGGGAGATGGAGAAAGAAAGACAAGGAATGAGGGGAAGGAGAGGAGTGAGGTGTATGGATTATCTGCCATAACATTGGCTGATCTGCTTTATTCTCTGTCTTTTTGCTTTTGAAGGACCCTCAAGGTTTTAAATTGCTTCCTTGCTTTCATTATCTGCTGTTTGATTGGATTGCGGAGCCCTGCTGAGGTATGCCATCAGGAAGTAATGGGCAGATCTAGTTGCATTATTATTTTATTTTCATTTGGTCTTCACCCTAGATAGCGATTCACCTCCCAAAAAAAGAAAAGAAAAAAAAACTGAATATATTCACAGCTATTAATACCTTTGATCACAGGGGCCAATGTAGTAGACGGTAGCCCTTGCAAAGTGCGTAAGAACAAGCATATAAGAGATACAGGAAAAAATTCTAAAACTTAGCGAGTGCTGGGACTGGGAGACGAGGGAAGAATTTTAGGATTGTGTGCTTTCGTGTGAAATGAAGAACAACAGAAAGCACATTTCCCCTCTCGTTCTTTTTAGAGGGCCAGCAAAGAGCAATAGCGGGACAGACATTCAGACAAAGTGGTAGAGTGGAGGGCGGTCTGCTGGGAGCTGGGCGGTAAAGGTCAGGGACGGGGAGATGGCTCTAGCACAAGGACATAATTGGCTAGGCAGAGAGCCAGTTCAACACACACACGAAGGTAGGGGATTGTGGCCTGGTGTAGCAAGAGGGGGAATTGAAGCCTACTGAGGGACTCGGAGCCACTGGAGAGAAATGTGTAAAAGTCTTGACAAAGATTGTTTGGTTCTTTATATGTCACCACTCTTTTTTACTCCTCTGCAAATCCTGAAGATCCCTGCTGCAAGCCTTTTGGTATAACTCTCTTTTTTTGTGTGCGTGCGTGTGTGTCTCTCCTGTCACATTCTAGCTCCCCCTCCCACACTCTCCATTGCTTTTCATATCCAAATCAATTTCTGAGGTTTCACTCTCAGCAATATTTCACTGTCGTCATCGAAACTTTAATGCAGTTCGCTCTCTTCTCTCTTTTTTCGCCACCCCCCCCTCCTCTGTCTCGCTCCTCCTCTTCCCTGGAGTGGTCGCAGACATCCAGAAAGCTACAGTTCCAACAGAATACCAATACTCAAATGCTGCAATAACCGCCCAGCAAAAAAAAAAAAAACTAAATCTGCTGTATGTGTGTGCTTAAAATCAAAAAGTGCTCCAGAAAGATGAGGAGAGGCGAGCGGGGGTGGGGGTGGGGGGGTGGGATTTGTAATTCATCACTTATGGAGTTATTCTTTCAAATGTTACACAATTGTTTTATCAAGGACTTGCAGGAGTATGCCTGCTGTCCCTTGTGGCGCCGCTCAGGTGGCATTGATAGCTATAGCTGTTCTCATTTGCATCAATGATGAGTGGTAATAAAATCTGGATGGGTAGTTAGGTGATTGAAGCTGTGACTCCCTCTACCGCCAGCACACTCTCGGCTCAGGTGCACTGCCAAATAATGGCTTATAGCTTTAGGGACATATTGTGCATACCTTCATGTCTTTTTTCTATACAAGCATATGCACACATACACAGAAATGCTCACATGGGAAGACACTCGACTTCAGCCCCCCCCCCCCCCCCCCCCCCCCCCCAGCCCCACGGCTCCAAATTCAAAATCATGCATGATAATGATCACCCCCAATGCCACAGTAAAAGAGGGAAGGAGGAGGCAGGGAATGGGGGAGATTAGGGTTAAGGGCACTGTGTTAGATGCCTATCATCAAAGAGAATTAAGATCTTGTAATAGACGTAAAAAGCACCCTTGGGCAGTAAAGAGTGGAAGTGGTTGGGTGGAAGGCAATGCAAAGGGATAAGTGTGCTCAGGATATATAGTAGGAGACAGGCATTGCTTTGGGGAGGGTGAGGAGGTTGGCCCAATCAAACTATCCACAGGCACTGATTCAATGTGACTGCTGTAAGTGGTTGTAAGTGAGGAAATAGTCAAAGTCTCATTGGCCACGACTTGGTGATAGCTCTCTCAGGCTTTCACAGGGCTGCATTAGTGGGTCCTTCCTCGGCAGTGTGGTGTAGTGGCGACACAGCGGTGAGGTGATCTCTTCCCCCCTCAGGTCTGACGAGTCTCCGTTCATTCCACAGCTTTTTCGATCTGCCACTGAAAGTTTTAATTGGTCGTGGGGATGATTCACTGATCTTAGAGTGTAACAAATGATTTTATGTTTTAGTTGAGATGAAATTGTCCGTCACATAGACGAATGATGAAATTGAAAACGTCTCTCCTCCTTTCATGTCTTTATCCCGTCCTCTGTCAGACGCTTCTCCTCCCGGCGAGAGCGAGAGAGAGATGAAAAAGACAAATAGGCAAAGCATTCACAGTCATTCCCTCGCCTGTCACCTTTCTCGTGGGAACTCTTTTTGCATCAGTGTAATGTTTTATTGATTTATCGGCAGCGTGAGAATGATCCATTTATCCCCATCTCAGAGAGAAATATGAGTGTTGTTTGATGCGTTCTGGCTGAATAATCCTGGTATTAATCGAAGCCAAGGAGTGTCAAGATGAGGCGATCAGGGCTGTGGGAGGTCTGCGGCAGAAGTGGCGTCCGAATGATGCTACTTGGCGCCGGTGATGGCGTGATGGGTCCAGCACAGAAGCCCAGACGCAGAGTAAAATCATCACTGAACACAAGCTTTAAAATGGATTAAAGAGCTATAAAGGAACTGTTTATGTCATTTGCAAAGACTGAGCATCATAAAATGATTCTTTTGGGGTTTGGGCTGGGGGGTTTATGTCACCGCCCTGTGGCACTGAGGTTGAGGATGAGCTAAATGTGGCATTTCAAAGAGTCCTAAGTGAAATCTAAAAAGGCGTTGGTTTAATTAAAACCCATGTGGTGTTTTGGGGGCTGCAGATTAGTGCTTAAAAGATCCAATTAAAGTGTTTGGTGCAAGAGGAGCTCCAGAGCCTGTTGGCTTTCCTCTTCGATAAGTGAAATACCTTGCAGCTAAACCTGATAGTGCTGATAGCGAATAATGAGAAAGGACCCTCAGTGCTAAACAGGGCTGCGGCCGGCCACTAACTGTGGCTCCTGCTCCTGACACCCCTGACTCTCACACCCCTCTGTTCAGCTTCTGAAATCCACACACAAGCACACACGCTTGTCAGGCTATCTGTTAGCACAATCGGCATGTCTGTGAGAGAAAGAGAAATATTTAGAGGCACTGCAGCGTCCCTCATTTTCAATGAAGCCTGATTATCATCACATTTCTTTGCAGAGATGTTGAAAAACAAAGTGAGATAAAGGGAGAGAAGAGTTTTCTTTGGAGTCTGTTTGTTAGTCTAATCTCTCCCGCATGGTTTTGCAAGCTCAGATAACTGTCTAAATCTTTTATTAGATTCTGAGGAGGCTAGGAGAAATGCAATCTTGATGGGATAAAACGGGAATATTTAACATTCAGCTAATGTTTTTTCTTCTTCTTCTTCTTCTTCTTCTTCCTCTTCTCCTTTTTTTTTCTGTTCCAGTAATGCCGGCACAAATTACTCCCCATGAGTAATAGTTCTTTTTCACCCGTTTTTACATACAAATGCAGCTGGCCAGAATGAACAGGACAGTTAGTCATGGGAGGCCTGTGTGTGTGAGTACTGTGGTGGGTAATGGGATGTGAGGCTTCATATATTCCCATTTCCCTGTTTTCTTTTTGTTTTTTTCCCCTGTCAGGCAGCCACATTAACAGTTTGTTTCCCAACACTACGCCTCTCACTCCTGCCACCCTTAGTTACTATGCTGGAGACCATGTATCTCGCTCCAGTGGCCCCTTCATCTCGCCACAATAGAGCTCTCCTCACTGGCCATTAGCGAAGCAATCAGCATACTGTAATGTAAATATTTGCCTGGGGCTGTTTTGTAAGGATCCACGGCCAACTGAATAAGTATGAGAGGCTTCGGATGAGATTTATACTTTACAGGCTGCATATGCAAAGGTGCACCTGTGCACATGCTCGCAGATGCACCTGCGTGTCCATGCACACATACACACACACACCCACAGACGCAACGCTGAGGCACTCACCCACATAAGCCTTTCTTTTCTCTATCCCAACAACATTTCCCTTTTTCACAACAGTGAATGCCTTTGCTCTGGATAGAAGCGCCATCAGTCTGAAGAACTTCTATTGTGCTCGCTGGCAGGGTGCTTGTGGTGCACTTGATGGAACAAAATAAAAGTTTAAATTGATCAAGGTAATGTGAAATTTGACAGAGCAAAACGTTCTCCCCAAGACAGCTTTGATGTTTCCGCTTTGTTTCAATGTTTGATGTCAGGGTTTGCACATTGAGTAGATGTATACATACTCTGTGATGGCAGGGAGATGCCTTCCAGTCCTATCTTTCATCCCAGCTCACTACCCTGATGTCTCTTTCATTTAATATTCCATTATTGTCATATCCTAGTTTTTCCGAGCAGAGTATGTAATCCCATGTTTTGAAATTACGAGAAGAATTTGACTGTTGTGAGTTGTATCAGTTCTGCGGTGACGGTCTCCCATTAAACGCAAATCAGTTTTGTGGCCTACTTCTGTCCCTTTCCTCTGTGGTTTGTGAAAATAGTAAAAGTACAATAATTTGTCAAATAAAAGCATGGGAAAGTAACCACTTTCCAGGGAGGCTGTTATTTCTGTGGCTGTCCAGGTGACCCCTCTGACCTCTGAAGTGCCACAGTGTCTTCACAGCACGCACCTCCAAATGCAAATCTGCCCTTGATTTTCCATTCATTGACACCCTCCTTGATGAAGCTCAGGGTCAAGTGTGAAAATGGGCACTGGAGTGGGGCCAGGTTGTGCACAAGTAGTGCTTTGATAAGTGGTGAATTTGAAATGCAGGTGTTAGAGGGTGAGTTTAAAGAAGCCATGATTGGTTTTTTTGGCGTCATATTGTGTTGGTGCACAGGGTTCCGAGTTGTGCTGGGGACAAATGATGGAGCTGAAAGAGCTGCAGTGTACTTCTCTTACCTTTTTATGGATTTTCCTCTGTGTATTATTATTCTGCTCCTGCAGCCCACTGTGTTACCTCAAGGTGAAAAGCCCGATCACTGTATGTAATATGGAACATATGTCCACAACACCAGACAGGAGACTATTACTGTAATATTGAACCCTCTCTTAAGAGACCCCATCACCTTACTTTGCAATACAAATAATGCTGTATGTGTATACCCATACATAAAGCGGGAGCACAAAGGTTCAAAGATATTTATTGCTCTTTTTTCATAGTCTGTGCTGCTATTTATGCCTCCCATGACACAGTCAAACACATCCTTATCTGTATTCATATCCAGTGTGGTGGTAAAATGAAGTCAGATCCTGATAGGCTCTGTGCGACTATGGCACCTGTTGCCCTATTGCCTCAGCCAATAGGGCGACATTGAAGTTTTCCCTTTGATGACACAAGAGCTCATGTCTAGACTGTGCAATGGGCCTTGTCACCTTGCCTTTCTACTGCAACATATTTAAAGTGTGTAGGTCAGTGAGCATCTATTGTGTGTGTGTGTGTGTGTGTGTTTTTCTTTTCTCTTTTTTTCTTTTTAAAGGAAATAGATCGTGTGCCTATAGGTAGGTCTCCATGTGACAGGAGTGGTAATATATTTTAATGAGCTTGACTCCCCAGGGTGCTGGAATAAATTTCTCAATTTGGCGTCGGACTGAGGGGAAAAATTCTGAGAGCCCATGCTTTGTGCCAGTGTATTGTCCCTGGGCAAAGAGGGGTGTGTAGAGGGGGTGGGGGGTGGGGGGGTGGGGAGGGGGGTAGAGAAACCTGCTGAATGAAGACATGCCAAAATATATTTGAATGATGCATTTTTGGGTTCCTGTTTTGTCAAAGGTAGCTCAGGGGTTCTGCTGGCTGGAGCTTTCTTTGTCTTTTTCCTGCGCATTTGCTCATTTTCATGCGTACTATATATGAGCCAAGATGTGTGTGAGCCTGGGCTGAGGGATTGATGTAAGCTTTATACAGATGTTTTGCCTATAGTCCCCGTCCCCACTACCCATGCCACTGCAACAATTCCCCCATCCATTTGAGTCACACAGAGTGGCAGATTTCTTTTGCCTTTCATGAGCTGTTGAAAGCCGCCGTCACTCGCTTTAAATTTCTCGTCAGTTCAGCTAAGTAGATCTTCAAAGGCAGCAACTGGGTGCTGACTGGTATGGGTGGGGCTGGGGTGTATGATTGAAAGACCAAGTGGGGAGGAAGAAGAGGAAGAAAGCGAGCGTAAAAGAAGAAGAAGAGAGAAATACTTTGTAGCTTAGCTCCTAGGTATACATCTACTTACTTAAATCTAAATCTGCATACCAGAAAGAAATCCGCACACACTTACACTCTTTAATCCACACACATACATAGAGCAGCCTCTCAGCTTTGCCAGGAACATATATGGTTGTTCCTAGAGCAGTCATTGGAGATACACATTTCACTGAACATAAAAAAAAGTTCAGGAAAAAAAAAAATACCTGTTTTGTATCGTCAATACGCTTCAGGGAAGAGTCTGCTTCCTGGGGCGATCATATCTATTTAATCAGTTTTAGGCTATTTTTGAAAACAAAATAATGCATTACCCAGAGTCGCATAGCAACTTAACTACTCCTGTGTCTGGCATCATGAGAGATGAGTCATAACATCAGGGGTCACATGCCAGACAAGGTCGAGAAAACTCGTCATAGAGTATTTAGGGACGGGCAGAAACATAAGTGGATGTTTTCAAAGCCTTGAACATCCACAGACACACTTTCAGTTGCAAAGCACATCCTCACGCTCACACACAAAGAACAGCAGCAGCAACAACATGGAGAGCTTTTTTGGCCTAGCCTTTAATTAGGCCGACACTAAGGCACACTGAAGAGGCCAGCATGTTCCATCCCGCTGCCCTCCAAACTCCCCCGGGCCCTCTCAACCTCACCCCGGGCAAACTCAGCTAAGCCTCAGCCACTGATCAGCATACACATCCGCACGCACTTCCTCACAAGCTCACTCCATATTCACAGGCTCACATTGCACATGCAGATGTGCGCACGCTCCTTGAACACATGCTCACTTGGCGTCTTTGTCTTGTCCTCGGTGAGATTGGCACACCCCCTCCTGCCTATCGCCAATCCATAGCTCCCTCTTAAGGATTCCGTTAATTACAGCTTTCAAGTGGAACCCTTTACCCCCTCGTCTCTCCCTTCCTCACCATCGATTGCTACTCGTCTTATTTATTTGTAGATAGGCGGTGTAGCAGGGGCCTTTTCAGCATATATCTCCTTGGCTCCCCTCCCTTACCCTCCTCCTCCTCCTCCTCCTCCTCCTAAACCCATTCTCCTCCTTTTGATAAAGGATTGGAAACAGATAACAGAGCGGGTGTTAGTGCAGGACCGACCTCCGTGGCTTAAGGCACTGCTGTGTTTTGTCTCGGGTTCATTGTCCTTGGAGCAGGGGTAGAGCTAACAGCCAGGCTTGGTCAAGGTAAACTGGTCAGTGGCAGAAGGAGAGGAGTCGGGTCGAGAAGAATAGAGAGCAGAGAGTGGGGGTGAATAGAGGAGAGGGAGGGCATTAATTATAAAGTTGACACACTCAATAGAGGGCTGAAGTCAAACCACCTGCCGGAGGGAATTGGAAAACAGCAACTGCAGAGTACCAGCCCAATATCGGAACCTAGTTGCAGTGATAAAGACTGTCTCAGTCACAGTCTTCTATCTGTTAGGTAGTGTGTCCTTGTTGGTGTGTATCTGCGTGAATTTAAAGCCAAGAGATCAAGATAAAGAGAGTTTATTGTCAACGAGATTTGTTTGAGAGAAGTGTTTGAGCGTCTCCATACATGGCAAAGACACACTGCACATACAACACATACAATCCAGAGAGTTGGAGTAAAAGATGGAGATTACAGTGCATATATGTTTTTTCTTTTGGGGGGGGGGTTGTATATTTTTGGGGGATTTTTGCCTTTAATTGATAGGACAGTTGAGAGAGACAGGAAATGGGACGGCAGAGAGGTGGGGAATGACATGCAGCGAAGGGTCACCTGATTTGCAAATTCAAACCGGGGCCGACTGCAGCGAGGACTGTAGCCTATACTGTATGGGGAGCCCACTCAGCCCACTGAGCTATACGGTGCCCCAACAGTGCATCTGTGCTTTAATAGTATTTGCAGTATGCATTGTTGATATCTGTTGATACAGATGTTAGATTGGACAGTTGGATCCACCATCAGAACACAGAGGGAAGCCCAATCATTGTTGTGTGTCGCTACAATTGCCTTAATAGCTAGCAAATTCAGTGGTCCATTACTGCCTGGATCTCACCCTGTGTTGGAATGAATGACAACGTGTAAACTTTTGCACATGATGTTATCAGAACACTAACGCTCTTCCTTAATGCTCCGCGGCATAGAATTGACGAGTCTGTGGAGTCTTAGTGGAGGGATGAACAGTAGGTATTCCCTCACTGAGTCTCTTGATGACAGGAGTGGAGAGCTCTATTAAACTCCTTAGTCCAAAATCTTCAGTACTTTAGTGACTGTATAAAGAAGATGTGTTATTATACTCATCAAATCATCTCATGTCGCCTCCTTCCCTGTATAGAAGCATGTGTGCTTCATTAACTTTCTCCACCCACTTATTCCATTCTTATCCTACGACTTGTCATCAGTCTGTCACTCTGGTATGGACTTACCGTATGTGATTACACTGTACATTTCCAGGCTAACATTATTCTTTAACAAGTTTTCAGACTTAAACTTTGATGAATTCTCAGTATTTGCCATCTGAAGTTTCACTTGTTTCTTGCTGACACCCTGTTGTGGCTCTCTGAGTGTCACTCACAATCAACATGTCAAAGATCTATACATAGAAACTCGCACCTCCTGTATGAAACAAGACCATAAAAGCACCATCAAGGTTTCCATGGTGCTGGGGTGAAACCCACAGAGACGGATTCTGATTTATGTGGCGAATGACCATTATCATGTACTGATTGCTTCCCTCAAAGAATGGCAGAGTGGTGCACTTAAGTGTGAACCTTGCATGCCTTACAGGTGGCATTGCATGTTGCTCTGAAATAAGGGCTACCTGTCAAAACCAATCACTTCATCAAGGTTGCCATTGATGGCATGTCTCAGCTTGAACTGAAGAGTTGTTTTGAGAGACACACAGGACCACAGTGAGCACTGCCATAAATGTTACTCTGGAATTGAAGTCCTTAGCTCAGAGGGAGGTGGCTGAGTAAACTTCTGAAAAGTACAAACTTGATTGAATTTTTTTTCTGTCTCGCACTCCAGCCTGCAGTCTATATGTGTATGTTTTTTTCTCCTATGTGTGTGATAGATAGATAGAATACTAAAGGTGTGGGAGTTGCATTGCAATGTTTTTTGTTGTTCATTATTGCTAGGGAGGAACTGCCTGTGAGATAATCACTGAGATGTAAAGGTGTTTGATGTAGGTAGGGTTGGAGACAATATCAGGTTTGTCACAGACACTGGTGGCTAGGATGTGGGGTTGCTATGCCAACAAGAGGCACAGCTGGTCTAGCTTTAGAGAAGACAATGAAGCTGTGTTTCAGCGGGCAATCGTCAAATACAGACAATAGATGCAGAGCAAACAAAAAAAAGGTCATCAGGCGTGTTTATTCACAGTTTGATTTTGATCTCAGCAACAGAGATGTGTATTGTCGGCTTGATTACATTGTTTGTTTTCCCCTGCGAGGTAGAGCCATCACTGTCTATAACACTTTAGGTTCAAGTACTTTTCTATTTGATGTTGTCGATATCAAAGGGAAGATTAGCCTTGCTTCTTTCAAGATGATGATTCCTTTTAGCATCCGTCCATCTAGCTCTGTAATCCATGTTCTTCAAAGGCTGTTGGGCATCTCAGGCATTGACTTTTCATTTATTTCATAAATGGACTCTTCCTGTCATTTCAAAACACATGCTGCATGTTTGAAAGCATGTGACAGGAATGGCATGGGAGAGGAAACCTCAGTCTCTCCCTCAATTTGCAACATTATGTTTGGTGGTATAGACGTCTGCAAACCCAATTACCACACACGCGGGAAACATTATATGCAGAAGTGTCACATTAATTATCACTTTCCATGTTTTTATGGCTGTCTGTTGAATCCAGCTGAAGGAGCGAGGTGAAGAAGTGAGGGAGCTTACTTGAACACCTGTGCTCGAACTTAACAGCAACTGCCTAGCTACCACCCAACAAAACACTGAAGCTGTCTGCTTGCTCTGTGTGTGTGTGCGTGTGTGTGTGTAAAGGTGGCAACCAATTTGACAGATAGTCAGTCAGTCTTGACTGAATACATTCTGTACACAACAAGTGTGGGGCAAACAAACAGAACGAGCAAAAATCCATTTGCCGCAGTGGTTTGTGGGCATCGGGCGAAATATAACTCTGCCACACTATCTGCCCAGTCAAACAGCTCTCTTTTCTCAGCTAACACTGTGCTTTAGTCATTACAAAGCTGCCTATATATGCTTTCATCTTTAGAATAAAATTACAACTGTGCCAGTCACGCAATCATAGAAATACAGGTAGTGTTTAGTATCTTCACTTGTATTTACATGTGCACATGCTTTGCTGTGCATTTCAGTCCTCATAAAACATGTGCAAAGCCAATTTTTGCTTATATGTTTGCAAGTTTGCAGCCTCCATCTGGAGCCTTATTATGTTTCCTTACACATTACCACTGCCAAGTGTTGATTAGCTGAATAATGTGATACCGGCAGCAGCACAAGTCTGCACTGTGTTCCTACGTCCTCACAAAGAAAAGACAGACCCACTCTAACATTTCCCTGCGTTGCCACGAGTGATCAAAAACTCTCCCGAATGCGAACAGAAGTTGCTGATGAAGTACAAATGACCAGAGGTTATGTGACTTCGCAGCTGATGCAGTTTCTACCTCTGTTGACATCCTGTGCTGATGGTAATCATTATCTCCACACGCTGTGAAGGACAACACACAAGCAATTTTCTCACGCATTGTTTGTTTAAAAAAAAAAAAAAAAAATGTTTCTACACTCTATGCTTTGACCAAAGAAATAAGTCAAGTTTGTAAAAAGTTCAGAATGAGTAAATGTGTCCAACTGGGGTTTGAGTCATAAAGGCCTTGGGATAAGATCAGTAGCTGAGGTTGCTGTGTTATATTTGTGTACGAGGGCCTTTCAGTTATTGCAGGGAGACAGACCGAGAGAGAGGAGCACTGGGCTCTCCGTGAAGCCTTGGCAAAGGCTGACAGGCTGCACTATCCTCTGGGGAAGATTCAATTATAAATGATGCTTCCACTCGGAGGCATCTTGGAATCCCTTATTCTTTAGGAGATCTTCTTCACCTAATCCTCAGAAGGGCTTGGTGTGGCCTGCGTCTGAAGTGATATGCCTCACACACATTGTGTGTCATGCATTATGAATGATGGGAAAGAGACACTCATGTCCTAATTTTGCTGAGAGCAGTGTGAACGTTAAAACTTGAGCTGACAGAATGCTAATTTTCATAGAACGGAGCAGGATTGAGGCGGGTTTTACAGAGCTTTGGTGTTGAAGTGTCGCAGCTATTTATTTGCAATCTGTGTGTTTACGCCACCTCAGACTGACTTTGCTCCACCTTTGCTGCCCATCTTTGTCTGTCTGTCTCTTCCTCTTTTACCTGGCATCCTCCTGCGTCTCTCCTACCTCGCACCTCCTTTGCTTTCATCTCTCTGCAGTCTGCAACGTCTCTCTCTCCTTTCTAAAAATTCTACTGGTGGCAGCGTTCAGCACTGAAGTCAGCAGACAGGTCTTCTTTGTAGCCTTGAGTGCTGCGTGGATCTCAGCTGCAGCCCCCTCCTAGCGCGCCCCCCCCCCCATCTCCACATCTCCCCTTCTTCCCCTAGTCTCTGAAATCCTCTCCTCAGACCCCTTTCCTCTCCCTCACTCTCATCCTTTCCCAACCAGAGAGAATAGGAGCTGACATCTCCAGGGAACTAAGAAAAAAAATAATTTAAAGCTCTTCCTTTCTGTCCGCTTGCCGCTACAACAGAGAGAGTGCCAGTAATGCAGCAGGAGGGGAGACAGTGAGGAGGGAGAAGGAGAGAAGAGGGCGCGAGGGTGATACCGGCTATCTGACTTTCGCGGTAATGAGGGGGGAGTTGTTATGGATCACCTTCTGCTGTTCGAGTCTGTGCGCGAGTGTGAGTATTTTCACGTCCGTGTACTCGCATTTGTGCCTTTGCAGCGTTACAGGAAGCCGAAGTGAGGATACATGACTGCTTCGTTAATAGGTGTCTGTGAGCCGATCAAACTGTTCCTGTGTCGCGGTCTGAGGATGATTTGACATGCCTGTGAGTAAGGAACCAGCATTACAAAGCCTCCTCCTGTTGCTCTGAGAAAGGGCTGGAGGAGGAGGCGGAGGAGGAGTGGGGCATCGCTACGCCAGATCTACGCCACTTGAATGCATTTCTCTCCTCTCCACGTCTTTCTCCTCTCTCCTCCTCCAAAGAGTGACTCTTTTCGCCACTCTCCCCTGTTTTCCCCCTTTGCCACATCTCCCCCGCATCTGCCTCAGCAACACGATACAGATGGCAAATCAAGCTGTTCATTGTGAAAATATGTCAAGTGTGTCCCCCACCAATGAAGAGTGGTGAAAAAGATCAGCGCCGTTCTTGATTGAGCCATCTCACTGCGTGGTGCGTCGTCAGAAGTCATTGTACCTGAAGCGTTTTTGAGTATGAACCAATTAGATACCTTCAAGCTGCAGGGAAGAATGACATACAGTACAATGATCCTTTAACAGTTGCCCAATTCATTATTCTTTGCCGGGTTAGCCCAGTTAATAATGTTCAAGCAAGTTGAAAAGGTAGGCAAATAGCCTCCTGTGGCCAAACCTGGCCTCTCAGCAGAGCCCACATATCTTCAACCTGAGCTGAGGTCCAAGTGATCAGAGTCAATCTAACACCTGTGTGGGTGTGCAGGGTTTTCAAATTGTCACACTATATACAGAAACACTCCACCGGCAGCTGGACAAAATATTACACACTCGTCCGTGATGTAATTCAGCTGAACTTTATAACCGTCATGAAGGGAGGATTTACTGCAGGACTGTGTGGTTTGAGAGTGTACAGTAGCTTATAGCTTTACACCTGTTAGATAACCAATTATAGATTCATTTATAGGCTGATTGATCAAATTATCTGGACAATATTTTATTTTCATAATTGATAAATTATTTGAGTTATTTTTCAAGCAAAAGACCAAAAACAGTTGCTGGTTCCAGCTTCGCAAAGGTTAAACTGACTGAAATTTTGGACTGATAAAATAAATGTCTAGTCTTTTTCTGACATTTCTCTCCTCCTGCCAGAAGTGAATCTTAATGGTTAGCTTGAGCTCTGCACAGGGAGCATATCATGTTCTTGTCATGTTGACTTTGGTTGTTTACCATCTCATACCTGTACTTACACCGGCAACAACAACTCACTCCAAGCAAAACTGTCAGCAGTGAATCTCACTGCAGCAGAAAGGTCTTAGCATGTCTTAGCTTTGTTGGGCAACTGTCGCACACATTCAGCCAGTTTAGTATTGACTGCTCGATCCCAGCGAGCGGAGCTGCTTTCCAGCAGCTCAGACTTTATCATCCTGGCTACTAGTGATGCTCTGCAGCCCAAGCAGCAGCAGCAGCAGCAGCAGCAGCAGAAGCTGCCTGAGCCTCTTGCCTCTCTCGCTTTGTTGCATTTGCTCGAGGGCTCTGGCTCGTAAAGTTGGACCATAACTCTGACAAAATGTTATAGAATGTAGACAAACCCATACCATCCTCTGCATGCAGTTTGTAATTTAAGAAACAACTTTCTGAGCCATAATGGCAGACTGCGCTGTGTTATCACCTTGCAGTTTTTCTGTCACTTTTTATGCTTCCTTTAGCTTCAGGTTTACACGTGTACGTCCCCTCTAGGAGCCACACCTGACACAAAATAATTACTCACATAAAGAGTTTAATTAGGCTGAAGACATGAGTATTGTAGAGCAGTGCACCTAAAGGCAAATCTTGGTGGGAAACCCATTATAATCCCGATTCTGTATGTATTTTACAGTCTACTGTCTTCCCATACATCTTAATACAGCTCTGGCTGTCTAAAAACAGCCTTCCATCGTTCACCACATACACTCTGCCTGTTCTTCTCTCTCTTTTCCCTTTTTCCTCCACTTCTATTACCCCTGGTTTTTGACGCGTGGAACCATATAGTGCGGTAATGCTACCACTTATTATAGCAGGGAAACAGACAGTGTAAATCATTCAAGGCTGGCTGTTTTCTTTACATAGCCATTCTTCACCACACACTGTCCTTCATCAATCATGTTCTGTATTTTCTTCAGTGACGCCAGTGAAAGATGGGACATGTGGCCGCCATGTGTGGTGACAACACTGCATTATGAGTGCATTGGAAAAAAAAAAAAAAAAAAGTCCAGCAGAACACATGCACACACAGACGAATATGTTTGCCATTTCCTGTAAACTTGCTTCTGGCAGCTGATTGTGGAGACAGAGAGAGGGAGAGAGAGAGAGGGAGGGAGAGTGTTCATCTGTCTTGTCCCTCATTCTATCCCACAGGGGAGAGGCAACAGTTGGAAATATGAATTATGAAATGATAAGAGGTTGTAAAATGGAGATAAATCCCGGTGATTACACAGCTCAGTATCTCACAATTCGATTCCTCTGTCAATGATTCTTTATTGTAAGTTGTGTGAAGGACAGCAAGCCTAATAATTCCCTGTGTATGAAGCGCGGCAGGGAAAAGCATTGTGATGATAGACTTCTTTTGAACGTGATTGAGGAGGCAATTACATTTTGCATCTCACTTTCAGGATTTTTTCACTGCTCTTCTGCTTCTCCCCTTCTTTTCCTCATTCTCCGATGGCAGAAAATTCGACCACATCAAACCGTGTTTGTCTTCTTTTTCCATCCCCTGGGGTGCCAGCACTGCAGAAAGCCCAAGAGATAACAAGGAGAAAGACATAAAAGCACATAAACACCACACACACACACACACACACACACACGTGTAGACAACAAGGAGAAAGGAGAGTATCTGTGTGCGCTTGTGGATCTGTGTGCAAAAGTTCAGACTCATACATGTCTATGCATTCACTTTGAGTGTGTGTGCGTGTGTGTGCATACTCACACAGAGTCAAAGTCTAGAGTATTTACCCAATGCAGCTGGCAGTGCCGCCTCTTGTCTGGGACACATGCACACACAGGTAGATGCACCACCTCATCCAGCTTCCTCTGAATAAAAAAAAAGTAACTCTTGACCGCCGTCTTCCAGCAGCCTTTGCAGTTGAACAGATAGTTGCAGGCTTTTAGTGCAGGTCTTCTACCAGCTGTCTCTAAACAGAGGGTTTTATCACAGCATGGTGTGAAGCCTGAATACAACCAATTACCCAGTTACAACAGACATGCGCCATGGCAGCTGCTCTGCTCTCTTTGCTCTTTTATAGATAGTATTGTTGCCTGGTACAGTTTAAATGTGTGTGTGGAAGATAGAGAGAGAGGAGAGTGTGCACACATGCCTGTAAATAACACATGTAAAAGGGTTTTCCTTTAGTCTTTTTTTTTTTTTTATGACCGAATGCTGAGTTTGAGCAGCAGCTTGACGGGCAAAACTGTGATCCACCCAGATTTCTCCCACTGGTTAAGTGGATTGATACGAATGACCTTCCACCATTTCTGCCTCTGTGTGAAATCGCTGCATCCTGCTCTTTTTTTTCCTCCTTTTACCTTAATTCTTTTTCACGAGGTGGGTGGGTGACATCACGTGGGGGCCTGAAGGACAGGACATAGTTCTGTTGTGCAGACAGGTGTCCTGACCTTCTGTCTGCTCTCCCACGCCTCGGGGGATCTCTGTGAAATAGAGGCCAAGGCTTTGACCTAGTCTCTCATCTACAGTTTGTCTCTAAATCGAGGCGCACTGCAGATGCAATGAATCTAAACGCTGGAGAGAAATGCATCAGCACAAGGTCTTTAATTTCAATAATGAAAGCGTAGATTTTAAAGCTCATTTGGAGGTATTTTAACTATCAAAGAAAATCAGTGTCGGGCCATTATTTTCTTCAGAGGGTTGTCTCGCTCCCATCCCTTCACTCACAAATCAATTGAACACCCATATGCCACAATTAGATTTCTCCTTTGCAATACCCACTGGCCACGGCAAGATTGCATTATTCAGAGATGGAGATGAAAGTCCCCTCTGATCCACCAAAATAACATCTTGTGCAGTAATCTGTTTGTAGATTTTATTCCTTTGATGATATTTCCCCTGCAGTTGGCTTTTCACCAGGTCGTCATAGCTGTGAAAGCTGCGTGAGAGCGCGTTTGTTGTACACACCGTTTTTGCCGTTTACTGACATAACACTCACTTACCTTGTAAGCAGCGATGGCGCTAAGCCGTCAGTGCCCATCTCTTAAAGAATGCCAAGGATGGCTGCAGTAGCAGATGGAAATTCTGCAGTGATCGCAAGTGAGAAGAAAGAAAGTGACACAGAAGTAGTTAGAAAACTCGGAAGAGGACTTTGACGGCCATTTTCCAAGAAGCAAAGAACAAATGGGGACTGTTTTTACCTGACTGCTCTAATGTGTTTTATCGGATCAAAGTCCCGATTGCACTGGTGCCAAGCAAATCAAGGCAAAGGAAGAGTGTACAAGCCCATCACTTTAGCACACTTCATTATAAAGATCCTTTTTAATAGCTTGTCCCATTAATGAACCAAGTTATTTTCCAGACAATGAATGACATTCTTCCTTTGATGTAGGCTTGCACTTTTAATTAGATGCACATTTTAAAGGGTTTTTGCTAAAGTGCCAATGCGAGGCATCAGAGTACACATTGCGCCAACACACTGCAAGGTACATGTTGATTTATTTCACTTCTATACCAGAGAAAAGCTGAAGCTTTTTCTCCCCCAATTTCGGCATTCTGGATTCAGTGAGTAGTGTTAAAAACAACAACACTGGGTTAAAACAAAAAAAAAAAAACAAGACAAACCAAATACCTTGAAAACACTATTGTTTATTAACACTTCTGGGGCCAGGTCCTTGCCTGAGGTGGTCTAAGTTGAAGTAATTGGGAGTAGGGATGCTAAAATATGCCATTGCCTATCCTCACCTGTATATAATTAGTCTCCTCACAAAATCACTAAAAATGAATTTGAGTCACCAGAGTCACCTGGAGAAGCCCTTTCGCTCTGAACCTCTTGACCTTGGGAGTTTAGCCTAGCAGCTATTGTCTCTACCGCGTGCTCCCCTTCCACAGTAGTGTACAGTTCTCCCTCTCCCTCTGTTGAAGTCTTAAGATGAGTATCAGAAATGATGCCACACTCCAGCTTTGCACAATGTGCCAATTGGTATGCAGTGGACTTCCTCCCTGTGTGGAAATACAGCCGGTGCAGTCTGGGCCCAGCAGGTTGTTAGGGAAATGTGCTACATTTCGCCAATCTCGGGTTCTCTTCTCTGTGCTTGTGCGGATAATCACCCACTTGTGTGATATGTATGTGTATGTGAGAAGCCATCATGTTTTGAATGCTGGTGTATGCGTGTGCACATGTTTGCACACTTTTCATACAGTGGAGCGTCACAACGTGCATTTGTGCCTCCGTCGGTCTGCCTGTTTGTGTGTGTGTGTGTGTGTGAGTGCGTCAGTCAGTCAGTGTGCGTGTGGCTTCCTGTGTGTGTTTCATTGCGAACATTGTCTTCTTGAAACACTAAGCAAATCTCCTCAATGTGATAATTGGCTCCCTGGGGTGCTTGTATCTTTGCTGCTCATCATCGTCATCCCCTCCAGAAAAAAAGAGAGAGAGAGAGGGAGAGGGAGAGAGAGAGTGTTAGATGAGATAGGCAAAGTTTGCTCGTTTGCCGGGTAAAACTGATCCCAAGTCTGCCTGAACTCTTCTGGCAAGGAGAAACTTTGAGACAATGAGACAGTGGGGCCACATCCAGTGGAACCTGGCTGCAGGCTGCTATCTGCTACTATGGCATCAGCCTCTTGTTTTTTCACACAGACACGATGCAATGGAGCAAATGAGCTATTTGTGGCAGGTGATACATGATGCAAACCATCAGCCTCAGTCATTGAAATGTCACTGAGAGCAATCGAAAGATTTTATTGTTTCTTCTCAGGGAGAAAAAAAAAAAAGAGCAGAAATCTCAAAGGGAGGCGTCTGTGTTAAACCAGCCATGTATGGTTGTTAGTTACAAAAAGCGAGGCAGTTGTTTGAGGCTCGGGATGCTTCACTTGTTTTGATTTTTTTTTTTTTTTTTTTATGTCACATCGACAACCTTAGTTGGTGGTATGCAATTCTGACACCTGAGGAGTGTGAAATTCAGACCTGTTTGTGTGCCTGAAGGCAAACAGAGACACTCATCTGGGCAACAGAGTCTCTCCTACTCTCTTACTCCCTCATATCCATATGTTCTCGCAGTCCCCAGGGTTTTGTGGACCACAGAGCAGATTGTTGGCCGCTTCATAGGGGAAACAGCGAGACAGCTGGGCACCCATCACAAGGCCAAACAGATGTTCAGGTGACTTGGAGAGGAAGTGAATGGGAACGAGAGGAACAGCAGGGAGTGGAAACAGAAGGAAGGAGGTGATGTGGAAGAAAGAGATGCAGAGGGATGATGGAGACAAAAAAATGATGAAAAAATGAATTAATACACTGATGCAAGAACTCAGAGACTTTATTAGCAATCCCCTGTCAGCGTGTGAGGTGAGCCAAATACATCCCACTATCCGTAGGCCATAGGAGTCATGGCCTGAAGTTTTGTCTCCCATATTGAATCACACACCAGTCAGCCTGCTGTAGTTTCCAATGCCTTTGATCTCTTGATTATCTTTTGCCTAAATGTGGACGAGACGGCTAAGCGGCTCAAGGATTCAGTGGTTTAATTCTGTCACACCTTAGGGAACATTCAGAAGTTGGAAATGAATCTGACCCTGCAACCAAATAATGAAACTTTTCAGTTTTTTTTTTTTTTTTTTTTTGTTGTCACTGCTCCACGTGATGAATAAAAAACGAAATCCACAAACAACTTCCACATATTCTGTGGCTCGGGGCCAAGACTGATCCAATCACAGTTTCTAATCTGACACAAATCTGCATAGCAATAATAAAAACTTTCATCTGCCCCCCACTGAGACATTTTTTTTTCTTTTCCAATTCTGCATTTGTCAAATTAAACCCAACGCAGGTTCTTGGATTGTTTTTTGAATATACTTTCTCCCCTCTTTCCTCCTTTCTTCTGCCAGCCTTTGTTCTTTGGTTGCAGGTCTCATATATAATACATGAGGATTGGGAGACTTATCTGGTTCTGGCCATACCGGCTATTATTCCCTGGAAAGGGGCTATATTTGAGAGCTGGATAAGTCATAGATGGCGCCGGGGGAGCCACTGACTTCTACCCAAAAGTGGTCTTGGCTGAATAACATTACACCTAAAATAGAACTTAACACAATTACATTGGCGCTGTTGCAAGGCAGCTGTAAAGGCATTTGGATCCAGTTTTTGTCAGAGAGGTGTCTGTGATGTCACTGGTTCCCCGGTGTCTGGTTAGACTATGTTTGTACATCACACAATCCAATTTAACCCCATCTCTTTTATCTGCCTCTACAACAAATCTAATTTCTTCCCTTTTTTCTTCACTTGTTGTGTTTTCACAGCTGGCACCACCTACATCTTCGGTAAAGGAGGGGGTCTGATCACGTACACGTGGCCCAACAACGAGCGGCCAAGCACACGGACGGACCGGCTGGCGGTGGGCTTTAGCACGACCATCAAGGACGGCATCCTAGTCCGCATCGACAGCGCCCCACGTCTGGGTGACTACATCATGCTCCACATTGTAAGTACTAAAGCTGCACCCTCATTCATCTGTATAATTCATCTTCATAATATCACAAAGTCTCTCATATATCTAATTTGAAGCATCTGCTTCAAGCTACTAATGAATTGGTCTTTTACATACTAGAGAAGTGAGCTTTTTTCTTGCCGTCTGTAAGCATTCATGTTTCTTGCTTTACAACCACAAGCTTGCCATCATGATGACCACAAATAATTCCTCAAGGTTTACTCATTACAGTCTTCAGGCCAAATTCAGCTCATTGAGGGCAAACTGAATTATACAAATAGTGCAGATCTATAACAGGGAAAAAAAACAGATACCACACTCCCATACTCCAGCCTCCCTAGTCTCTGTTTGCCGTTCTCTTCCTGAATAACCCTGCTTCTCCAGCACATCCAAACTGACTCCCAGCATGAATAATGAATGCAGCTCTCCATACATATGCAGCATGTTCCCACATGTTGGGGAAACATGATAGAAACCAAGGGGGGTGGGGGCTGCAAGTTGGAATTCTTGGCCGGTAGACTGTGCATCCACACAGCATACTTAATGATCTTACTTTGTGACCTTGTGTTTGACTCGTTTACATAAGCATTAAGTATTTACATGATCATCAACAGCAGCTACATGAACGCAGGCCGTCAGTTTGTGGCTGTGGACCTACAGTATGTAGAGTTGGTGGTGGTGGTGTGGTAGAGGTTGTGGTGGTGGGATAGCTGCTGTGACGCCATGCGGGAAAAAAAAAAAAGATGTGACGATGATGAGGAGGAGCTACAGTTGCTAAAGCAGATTGAAAGTCTTTTTCCTCTTAAAGAGCTCCGCTCATCTCCTGAGTGTTGGCCATGTGGTGCAGAAATGCAGCCATCTGCTCTGCAAAGATGAGGGCCAACAACAAGCAGTTTTGGGCTGTCTTTACACTATAGAGAGATAAAGAGAATGTGTGTGTTTGTGTGCAACAGAGAGGCAGAGGAATGGCATTGATGGAGGGAAATGTTATTAAAGACAGTACAGTAGCCTGTGAGGGAGCAATGTGGGGAAAAGCTTCCCCGCATGTTTCTCAATCACTGAGTAATTGCACGAACCTCTTAAGGAAGGAAAGGGAATGTATTTTTAATTCTTGCTTTTTAGATATCACAGCGACGCTAGCCAAGCAGGGATCTCTAATCATTTGGCTGGGAGTCTTTGGGCGGTGAATGTCTTCATTCCTCCAGTCTCATGGTGCTAATGAATTTATTAATAGACAAAAGCAACTGGAGATTTCACCACCTCATTCAGAGAAGCAGCATGTTCTGAACAAAGTGTAGGGGTGTGTTCCCTTTTTTCTCTCCTTTTACTTCGCACCGCTAATATTCCAAATGATTTATTGACAGCCAAGGGGTGTACAAACAAAGTAGGTTTCATCTAATATTAAGTGATTAGAGCCTTTAACTATGAAATACTTGGATAAAGTTTTGGCACCACAAGGTACACACAAGGTCCACATTACGCCAGTATTGACTAGAAACCAAAAGAAAAAAGCCAGATGCCTTTTTCCCACAGGTCATTAGACCTTGAGTGAATATTTAGCTCTGAACTTGTGGAGTCTGTTGCAACCTGAGGCAAATAAGCCACGGCTTGACCTCACTTCCACTGTTTGTTGTTGTTATGTGGATACCACATTATCATTTGCCCCACATTAGACTTTTGCTTCACGCAATACTGGCTCTCAGGGATGGTTGCAGCAAAATGGGTATTGTCTCATTTTCATGTCAAACAGCGGTGCTGCTACATATTTGGTGTAAATGCAATTTAATCAGTAGAGATTCCAGGCCTCACTGAGACACCCTTAGATAATAACTCCTAATGACAGATGTCAGGTCTTGGTTGTCAGCGTTTTGCGTTTTAGTGATGAATCTAGAGGAAAAAGGTTAAAGGCGTTACGCCTGTCAATCCAGGATATAATGGTCTAACCAAAGGTCTTTTCAGGCCCAAGGCCATTACCTTAGCCTTTGCAATTATTAGGTCACTACTTGAGAATCAGCACATTAAAAGCCTGGATAGGCACAGTGCATGGGCTTAAACAGCTGAATGTATGAGGTGGCAGAGTCAACAAAAAGGAAAATAACCTCTGCAGTTTTACACTCACATTTTCACCGTGTACAGAACACAAAGAAAAAAAAACAGCAATTTGGAGGCAAGACCTAATCACTAACTCCCTCCTTAGCACTCCCTCTTTTGCTTTCTTCATTATCTGCTCCCCCTCCTCTCTGTGATTAGCTTACGGCTTGTTTGGCAATCATGAATTAAAATGCTGATTGTAGTGTTTACATTTTAACTGCTAAGAACAACTGCACGCTTGGTTTGAAAACTGAGGGGCAATTTGAGGTGATTTGCGGAGGTGAGCGCAACATTTTGCTTTTGCTGGTATTTCATTTACAAGTTCATTTGATTTTCTGAATTTGCGCGTCGAAAAAATCAGATGATGATCCCTTCTCAGGTGTCATCTCAGGTGTTTCATGTTGCACGTAGGGAAAAAAAAATAATCTAATGCTCAGATATGAACCTGGAGCAGCGTGGTAAACAAATATCAAAGGCATTTGTATTGCAGGTGACTTTTTTGGTGAAAGATGAGTCAAAAGGGGGGAGCTTGTGGCAGCACCGCAGTGATTAGTGGTAATGTGTGTGTGTGTGTGTAGGTTATGTAGACGTTTAAGTGTGGCTGTGTAAGCTTAAATCCATGACAGAAAAAACTCTAAGCCGTGGGCTAGATTTGCCGGTCGTGACTCACACAGTCTCTTGCCAGGGACTGCACTTGACTGCACGTGAAGATTAGCCAGGATGCAACACACACACACACACACAAACACGCACGAGAGAAAAATCCTTCGAGTCTCACCTCTACTACATCATTTAGGCAGAAATTTTCTCTTGTAATTACTAGAGCGGTTGCCACAAACAGACAAGACGGGACAATTAACGGCGTGAACTTAAAGAGGCTGCTTGAAAGACGTAAATCTGCTGGTGATGGTAAATGTTTTATTAAAAGTTGAAGTTTCAAAACTGTCAAAATATTGTCTAGATATGAAAGGAAAAGCAGCACCACCAATTTCTTTGAAGACTTAACCTTGTGACTGGGATATCATCCGTTTTAATCACTCAGAGCTGGAGGAATCTGAAGGTAAATAAGATAGAGATTATGAATACAGCATAGAGTGTGTATACATACTTTAAACTTGACATGTGCTGTTAATGAGATGATTATTGCCTGATTAGGCAGCATAAGGATGGCAGGACCATAGAGGCTCTAAGTGATGTGCACATTTAAACACAAGGATCCAGGAGCCAGTCAACCACAACCACTGTAGGAGTAGGTAAATGAATGTATGGTTTCTCTAAAATGAAGTCCATACATAGCCATGCATATGATATACACAGGAGAAGAAGCTATCTTACATTATTGATGCATTCACTAATGTTAAAAGGGGTTCTTGGTCATAGATCCTATTTATGGAAACATAAGTTAATGCAAGACAAGACAATATAAAACCACTCATCTAAATATAAAAGCTTTATGCTACAGTAACAGAGTTCATGGTCTGATTCCACACCATTCTGCCTCATACTCTATGCTATGTTAAACAGCTCTAAAATACACCATCATGATTTGTTAGGGGTAAGTTCAGTTCAGTTTAATTGTAACAAGCGTTATCTCTAGGCACTTTACTGGCTAAGGTCAAGCCCTTACAATATTATAGAGAAAAACCCAATGGGTCCCATGGTGAGCATGCAAAGGAAAAACTCCCTTTTAATAGGAAACAATGACGATGATGATGATGATAATTATAATGATGATGACATGAGGATATTAAAAATAGTGATAACAGTAACAATAGTAGTAATTGAGCAACTGGACTGAACTAGAAGAATAGAAACAGAAAGTTGTCACAATGAATTCAGACAAACTCAGACAAAAGGTTCAAACACAACTCACGCAGCCCTTGTGCACTACAACACCATCACCACACAAGAGGGAGTGATGTACTGAATATCAGCACAGCTGTGATCCGTTCGTATTCAGGAGGACGGCAATTCAACAGTTCTACAAACACAAGGTTAATAAACCACTGATGTACTAAGGCTTCTTTCTCCTCATCTCTATTCAACTTTTACAGTCTTAAAGAGATAACAGGTGTTAATGTAACGCTGGTTAACAGTCAGGTGAACACTGTCTGTAGCACTCAGCATTCAGCATGCTGCACTCTTGTCAGACAATCCAGTCGACGTCACATTGCACCCAACTCTTGTACAATGTATTCAAGGACTGTGCACGAGGTTACTCTTGTAAACAGTGATGTCCGTGTATGAGATTCAAGCTGAGATCGTATCCAGTATGTCGTTTCCACTAATATAAGTGATCTGCTATATAAAAAGTGAAATTCATAATCATAATTCATAAGAGAAGAGAGGATGAAGATGTGTGACAGAGGTCCTGAGCTCTGTTTGATCACATTACACAACTGCAACACTGATTTTGCCACAGCCACCAGACCTCCATTTTCTTTATTGTTTGAACACCACGGCACAGAGTGGGTGTGTGTGTGTGTGTATGAGGGGGTGAATGAGGTTGAGCTCAGTATATCATGGCTCCAGTGAGCCCAGACGAACCCACTTTTTGTGGAGAAGTTGTAGGTGACAAGCTGGAGTCAGGCAAAGCAGAAACTGAGAACGCTCCATCAAGTTCACATGTCTGGCAGCTCTTTTGCTTTCCAATTAAGGTGGAAAATCACAGCGAGGCACCTGACAAGATAAAGGCTCTGCAAGCATTACAGCACATCCTCTGTAAGTGGTAACTTAAAATACTCTATGCTCTGTACAACACAATAGAAGCTGCGATCGCCAGACAATAGATAAATATGACGTTTAAGTCATGAATTATTTTAACGCGCTTAAAAGCTTTTTTTAACTATAAACCTTTCCTGTCATAATGTCTAGTTTACTACTTGTTTGTTTGCTTTTAACGTTTCAATTGTTGCAGGGATCACTTCATTTTAGTTTGAAGGTAGCTTTATGTTTCACCCATAAACATTTGTTGTCACATCTTTATGGTTTGTGTTGCCTTTGTTTTTCACATTGAAATAAGAGCGCAATTTTCCTGGTGGTAATATTAGCGCCAGCCTCCATAAAACATCTCCCGGCTGGATGGACAGATGCTCCAGATGTGTGAACATGCACATATTTTTCTACTGATCTCCCCCAGCACATGCACAACACACATTTCGCCTCCCCCCATCCCTGGACAGCTTTGAAATCTTAAGTCGGTAAAAGTCTTAAAAAGCATACATTGAGAACCAAGGCCACACACACTCTCCCACTCCCCCAGCCTCCCCCTTCTGCTAATTCAGTGACAGAAAAGGTGCGGGCGGTGGATAATTGAAAACCCTAGAGGAGACACTCTAGGTGTGGAATGGGATGAGTGGCTGTGGACGGTAAATGCTCCGTCACACAGGCCATGTTGTTTCCATTTTCCCCATCATCGTCACATACATTAGTGTAAATTCATATGAACACGAATGCATGTATATTTTTAATGCACATACATTATTCACTCAGCTCCACACTCTTTCTGTCTCCCACCATCCATCCATCCATCAGTTCCCTGTTCTGTCTCTATGTGTTAATGTCCTCCTGCTCTCTCTCTCTCTCCCTCTCCCTCTGACAGACCTAATATAAGATGTTTGATGTGTACCTGTGTGCATCAGTGCGTATATGGCCAGCGATGTATTGCCTCTATCAAGTTACCCTACCTCGGCAGGGAAAGATAGATATTATCGCGGTTATGGCTCATGGCCTCTGATAACATTACAGCTTCTTATTTGACTTTGTATTTCCTTACCTCCCACATTTGATTCCCCCCACGGAAATAAAGAGCGGAGAAAATATGCCCGCAGCTGTTTTCACAACTAGTTGCATGCAGTACATGCGGTCAGCATTATGGTAACTTTGTTGATAAATAAGTATTTCTGTGAAGCTGAGCAGCAGAGGTGGGTTTTTTTGTTGTTTGTTTTGTTTTGCTGTTGTTTTTTTTTACCTACACTGCATTATTATTCAGAAACAGCAGACTTTATTATTTCACCTTAAACAACAAAGCGTTATCATTACAAGAATGTTGTAGCAATAGCACAGGTTGCTTCTTATGAGGTCAATATATAATACCAGATTATTAGCACTGTGCCATCCCTGGGGCTGACTTCTCACAGCAGGCTGAGCTTCACCGGCATACTAGCTTCCAGATGGTGAGTGCGTGTGTGTATGTGTGTGTGAGGTAAATCTTTACGTGCTACAGCAGAGAATCACTATATGATCATAAAGAATTATATATTACGTTGAAGGCTGACTTTGCTTTGGGAGTGGTTTAAGAATCAGACAAACTGGATTTGCAGACAGTACAGTAGCTTGTGAGTTTAGCTGCTTGTTTTTTTTTGTGCATGTCTTCTTAATTTGGAAACATGTAAAACTAGATTTTTTTTGCTTTTAATCAGCAGTGGCAGTGTTTGCTGATGTTTGTGTAGTCGTGGCTGGATGAACGGTTTTGGGGAGCCTCGGGGCAAGAGAAAAAAAAATGCTGTTTGACACTCCCACTCTCAAATCACAACTCTGCATTTTCTCGTTCCCTCCACGTTTCCATTATCTAAAGTTCACACAGCAGACAATACTCCATTTATGTCCAGAGAAACAAACAACACTCCCTTATAAGACTGCATAAATCCAACTTTTTCTCTCTCTGTACAATTTCCATTATCTCATGTCTGGGCATCAGCCAAGCACCAATCTGTTACTGCTGACGTCTTTTTCCTAAATTTAAAACCAGTGAAGCTCATTACAAGAGGCTTTTTTCACACAAGACATTTCAATACATCACTAGAAACTTTGTGATTTGAAATGTAAGCGTCTAACGTTATAGAATATTGAACTGACTGATGCTTTCGTTCTTAAGAGAGAGAGGCCTACAGTATGTATAAGGTAATGAGTCCTGGGATTTCTGTGGCATTTAAAACCTATTTCTTAATTAAAGTATTTTTCACATCAATGCATCCTGCACCCTCCTCCTCTGCAGCAGTGCTGCTTGGCCACGTCTTGTCTGTATGTCAAAAGTTGGTGTCATTTTTATTAAAGGCTGTGTGTGTACGGGGTGAGAAGTTTAAAACCCGATTCTGTCTCAACAGGATAAGCTGATAATGCAGGACTCATCTCAGCTGATGTTACACTTTAATGGTGCAAAATTGCAAAACAAATTTGCAGTGAATGAATTACCAGCAGCTGACACGTATTGACGCAGTGACGTGAAGCACTGAAGTTCAACATGATATCATCCCATTCCTTTTCTTACTTTGGAAAACATGTTCATTCTCCTGTGCCATGGGTTTTCAGCCAAATATCTGTTCACTTTATCACTTCATTGTGTTTGTGAGTGATTATTTAAAATTATTTGCTGCCCTGGTTAAATAATATCACTGACTTTCCTGAGATGACACAGAATAATCAAGGAAGTGCCCGTGGTTATGAATAATTAACGTCTTCAGCGGGCACCTTGTGCTTTGACTTAAAACACTGAAAAACACGCACAGACACACTTAAATGCACATGACACCGAAAGCCTTTTTGAGTCTTGCATTTTCTCAAACAGCACATGCATGGATACACACAAACATATGTAACACAAGCACTCACGCTCTTTATTCCTGCCTCCCCCTTGCTCTCCTACAAACCCACCCACACGTACGCACGCAGACTTATTCTCTCACACCCTCTGTCATAGCTCTGTGTGTTTATGAACACACGCACACACATTTCCACAGGCTCCTTCAGCAAATTCTCACCATGGTATATTGTCACTAACACTTCACTATACATGATAGGAGGGCTCTTCAGGGACCATCTGCCTGTCACTCATGTCATGTCAACGAAAGGCACTTCAGAGGGGGAGCAGTTTATGTAGCAAAGCCTCTGACACATACACACATACACACACACTCCTCATCACCCTCCCAACCCTATTTCAAGAAAAAAACAGCAAGTAATAACTGCCCAAGCTGGACAAACAGTGTAACATTATTACAATGCACCCATGTGGTCCCTGGCCTTAGTCCTGGCCTCAGCGATGTATATTTCATGGATTAAGATGAAAAATTCAATGAGAAACAACAAACAGTGTGCCTCCCTCTCCCAACTTTGCTCTCTGACAGCCACTCCCCTGGGGGATGCTCGTGTTTTCACAGCTTCATGATAGGACACGAATCCCATTCTCAGAGTGATGAAGAGACAGAAGGAGAAGATGAAAGACAGAGAGTAGAGCGTCGTGTACATCCAAAAGTAGAATAAATACAAGGCGCTGAATGAAAAAGAGAGAGAGAGAGAAAAAAAGAATAAGAGGAGGTGGGAGGAAGGGAGTTGAGGAGGGAGATAGAGATATGTGGGTATTTTAAAATTCAGAGCAGGATCAGAGACAAACTTGGCTCAGATAGGTCTCAGCACACAAGCACATTGGCTGTGAATTCCAAATTGTGTTGCCTTTCTGTCTCACTCTGACGCCACCCACCACCCGCTTTCTCCCTCTTATCTCTTGCTCCTTTTATTATCTGGCTCCTCTTTCTTTTTCTTCTACAGTGCCACAGCGCTATTGTTTTCATACCAAAGGCTAGATGGGGTGATGGAAGTTGGTCGGTCAGTCGGTCTGAATTCAGCTGCGGCGCGAAAAAAGCTCTGGGTTAAGTCAGAGGTTATTTTCACAGAGGTTACACCAAGTGGAGCCTGTTCTGTGGTGGCTACTTCATCTTATACTGTTGCAGTTAGTCATTCGTTACTGTGCATATAGAAAGTGATTAGATTAGATCCACCAGCAGAAATAGTGCAAGTTTACATTTGCTGACAGGAAATATTACCAGTCACTTCACTCCAGATGCTGTTGTGCAGGGTCACTATGATAATGTAATGACAAACAGTGAGTTATCAGCTGACTTTGGTTAAAAGTCATTTAGCTTTACTATTCACACAGTTTTCTATTAGGCAGTGACCACAGTGTTCGGTAGAAAGTAAACACAAAGCTATGACAGAGTGAATACTGGACAAAGTACACATAACTCTGCCTTCAAGACAGATGCTCTGTGAGATCAAAGCACCCCTCTTCAGTTAGCAGCGGCATCATTTTATAATTTCCTCTATTTACCCTGCTCCAGTCACTCAGCTGTGTGCGCTTGAGTGATGAGCGCGACAGCTTTTGACGAGCAGCTAATGAAAGATCAGAGGGATTTGGAATCGACTGAGGTGTATCTCAACACAGAAGGCTAGGTGCCATCTCAGCTGCATAGACACCCCCTAAATCCCCCCGCAGGGCTCGATGTTACCCTGTTACAGCCACTCTCTGCTCTTCTGTCGTCACTCACCTGAGCCACCACAGGACAAAGAGACCGACAGGGAGACAGATGGAGAGAGAGGTAGCAGGAGGGGGGTAAAACCAAATAGAAGAAAGAGATTCACATTTTAGCAAATTGACTCCCTTTCGGATTATCGACAAGAAGGGGGGGGGGGTGATGAATTGCAGGCCCGTTGAAGTGATAAACGTCAACATTAGAAAATAAATCTAGCGGAAAGAAGCCAAGGAAAAAAAAATCTTCTGCCTTCAATATCAGCGACGGTGTGGCAGATTGGCTCACTCACAAACACACACGTACATACACATATGTACACACTGCAAATGTATTCATGGAGGATTAAGCTCCTGCTGGTTAAAAAAAAAAGGCAGTAAGAAGTTGCTCTCTCTCTCTCTCTCTCTCTCTCTCTCTCTCTCTCTCTCTCTCTCTCTCTCTCTCTCTCTCTCTCGCTGATAAAAAAGAGAGGGGATCAAATTTGAGTGCGAGGCTCCTTCACAGATGGAGGGAAAATGTGAAAGTGAGTGTGTGTGCATTTTACCGAGTGCAGTTTGTATTTATTTAATCCTCCCATTATTGACTCTCACCATGACAAAGCTCTATTGACAAGGAGACAAAAAGGACTATATCACTTTTTATATGAAGCTGGGATCATCAGAAAACCAATCTATAGGGAGAGAAGACATTTCCTACTGGATGGCTCTTATATAGAATTATTATAAGCACTGAGGCACTGAAGGTTATGGAGTGTATCTTGGAGTTTTATTGATCCTCAAACGTCCTGGGCAGGCGGTGGGGCAGATGGCCAAGGACGTGACAGCCAAGTCTTCCATCTTCACATCTCTTCCATTGTCTCTATTGTGGAAAAAATATATAATTCCTATTTTTAGTGTGAGCTCCAGTTCTGCACAGTATTCCTTCAGTGCCCCAGCTCAAACATACACACCCACACGATATTTCCTGTCAGGTCAACGCTGGCTCCAAAGAGGCTGCAAACCCCCACAGTAGAATCCATCCTGATTGGGCGCCCAAGTCAACCAATAAGGTTACGACCTTTTTATCCTGGTGACATACTTTATGTGCCTGTGAGATGTGTATGCATGTGTGTGGATCGGTTCGAGGTTTTTCTGGCCGGGTCATGGTTTATGCGAGGGGTCACTTGAAGGTTCAAGGATTAAATCAAACGGATGAAAATCGAAGGAAAGATCTACTCCTCTTCTTTGAACTGTTAGAGTTAATCAATATGTCATAATGATAATGGTTTTCTGGAGGAGTGTTCAGCTTTCTGCTGTTTCACTCCACTCTATGAAGTCAAGTCTACCTGTCTAAATCTGGTTAATTTGCGGAAAGAGAAGAGAGGTAATACTTTATCTCACAGGTCCCATTATTCCTTCTAATCAGAGAGGAAATGATGTATAACCATCACTGATAGGGAGATGTGTGGAAAGAACAATTACAGGGAGAATGGACACAGTGTTCAACTGGTGCACCTTCCATTAAGTCTTGAGTTTGCTCTTTGAGTCAAGTCACATTTTAGCACAGCTAAACATCTGTTCAGTTCTTTCCTTCCAACAAGACTCAGACTGAACTAATTGAGAGAATCATGATTTGATCAAATACATGAGTAGTTACTTGGTTTTAAATGGATTGGATGTTTGTTTTACAGCCATGCAGGTTTGAGGTCATGCAGTTCAAATCATTAGTCAACTGAAAACATTAGATCTTCTCTTCTCTTCTGAAGAAGCACGGCAGCAGCTTTGCAAGTCTTGGGAAAATAACTCTAAGAAAAACGAAAAATACTGTGTAGCATTTTTGGAAATGTGTAGAATCCAGTATTTTTGGTGCTTGATCCACAGATCTGAAAGTCCTGATATGTCTGCCTGTTACATGAAGGCAACACTGAATCACTATAGTGCCCCTTTAAAGTCAATGAAACAATAAGTGTCAGAGAGAAAGTTAAAAACATACAATACAATGAAAAGAGTCATCTTAGGTTAGATTTTAAGACCATGATCATATATAATGATATGCGCAGAATAAGCACATTCAGTATAACTTTAAAATAGAACAAGGGCTCATTATGCAGAAATAGGTGTGTGTGCACTCGAGCACGTGTTTGTGTGTGTGTGTGCATGAGAAATAAGTCCTTGCCTGATGACCCCCCGCGATCCGTCCCTCTCGAAGATCTAAGCCTGTGGCTGCAACAGCATGAGTCAGCACAAAGATGTCATGACGAGACGATGGACAAAGGTGAAAGCACCACCACAACCACGCCCCCCTCCCCCCTCTGAATTTCACAAGACCCCTTTGATTAAGTTGGTTTGAAGGCTGAAGAGCACATGGTTAATTCATTCTTCCCACGTTATCTTTAATTCATTCACATCTTGCTGGAACATGCCGGACCGGCCAAAGCCGAGAAAGAAAAGACGTCTTTCCCTTGACTTCTTTGATGGTGCACCCAGCTTGTTCACTCAAAAAATACAGCATTCATCGTATTTTCTCTCTTCCATATGAGAAGTATATTCTTGACATTCACATGACGTAACCTCACATGTTATAGAGGAAACTAGATGTGGCTGTTTGACCCTGTTCCTGGTGTTGAAGCCCCACAACCTGCACATGTGTTGGCCATTTACCAGCAGGCTTCTGCCTGGACAGCATTTAATGTCATTTGGAGCGAAGAAGGACCTCATGACTCATTACATATGCCTTTTGCTCGGAAAAGCCTCCAAGGGGCCTCCTCCTCCTGTGTGCCAATGCTGCCACTCGGGGGTTGGCACAAGTTGGATAACACTCTAATTATAAAATCCACTATGAAAAATGTCTTCTGCAGTGCTGGCAGGGATGAGATTAAACCTTGTTTTGGCTTTAGTTTATTTGAGCTGCTTGTGCCCTAGACTCTATAGCTACTGTATGGATACTGTGGGCTTTTGGCATTTTTGCAGTTATTGTCTAACTGCAGTATAAGCTTTTTTCACAAGTTTAAAATTCCTAAATGGTTACATTTTAAAATGTCTTGTAGAAATGAGTCTCAGTGGCAACTGAAGGGGAGAGAGCGGGTGGGTGTTGACAGTGACAGACGTCTGTTTTTGACGTGATACAAAGGATTATATGCCATTATTGCACTAGTTTAGCTGTCAGCTGCAGCAGAAAGGAGAGATTGAAATACAACATGTGCATTCTCCTGCTTTAACCTGTGTCAACGGTCTTGCTGGACAGACAAGGAGGCCCATCTGTGCCTCGCTTGGCTGATCCTGGCGGACCTCCCCTCTCGACTACTGTAACCTGTTCACCGTCCTGGCTCAGTGAAGCGCACACTGACAAATAGTGGGAGGGAGGAGGCAGAGAGAATGAGACAGGGGACAGAGACAGTGACGGCTAAAGAGAGAGAGGGAATGTTGATGGGGAGAGAGAGCAACAGACAAGGGCTACAGATATGTAGCGAGAGGTAAAACAGAAAGCGGCAGAGAGAGTCAGCGCACTGTGTCTAATCTCCCTTCAGGGGCAACGGTGTGAGGACGCCTTCTATGACAGATAAACTCACCCGACAGCGAGCCCGAAATGACAGACACCCACTGTGCCCGACTTGGCCCAGAGTCTCCACAGCATCTGGCGGAGGGAAGGAGGAAGCACCTAGTTTCCGTACAGCTTTGTTGGGAAAAGACGAAGAGGAAGAAGAAGCTGGTGGTGGGTGGGCGGTTTTGTTAGTGGGGCAGGGGAGCAGGGAGATGAAAAAATGGGAGTGAGTGGAGTAATGTTTGCTCTGCTGTGGCAAACACAGATGGGGAAGAGAGCAGCAGGAGGTGTTGTTTTTATTCTCTTTCTCTCAGTCTCTGCTTCCTTCACTGTGCTGAAGATTGTTTAGGTTTGAAAGGAGGGCTGGAGCCATATGAACTATTCATCGTCTGTTTGTTTTGTGGCTTTTGATTGAGATAATGCACGTCGGAGTCCATGCATGAACGAGCTATCTATCGCCCCTAATTCCTTTGGAGTATAGCGCACTCACTCGACAAGCAGAGAGAAAATTGCTTGTAAAGCCTCTGCAGTTATGTGTGTTTTTGTCAGGCTGCACTGCTCTTTGTCTCCTTCCCTGCAGCTTTGTCTGCACAAAATTTAAAAAAAAAAAAAAAAAAAAAGCAAACAAACATCGGTCAAACTGTGAAGGCTGTGAATTCACCTCATACATATCAAAACTGACAAATCAGAGTGCACGTGCTTGTCAGCATGAAGTCAGTTCTTCTTAAAACTTTCGAGCAGCCAAGGTGCCAGGGCCTGATTGTGAGGGCTTGCACGTGTGTGTGTGTGTGTGTCTGTGTGTTTTCCTGTGTGACGCAGCAATGAGACTTCTGCAGTCTTGCTGGAGAGCAGTGACACAGACCGACCTGGGACAGACCCTGAGAGTCACTGTGACATTTAAAAACAACCTCCCACCATCGCACAAGATAGACAATATATTTGTCACTCTCCCAGGCTCACTACTGTGATTGTTTGTATTGCCCTCTGTGAACCTCCATGTAGTTATATCTGGAAAAAAGATATACATGTGCCAGCATACCTTCCCCGTGGGAAAATGCATGCAACGCTCACAGGCTTTGGCGTCACATCACTCATGTTTGCACACATGCTGCCGCTGCATTTCTGCAACTATCACCATTTTCCCACCCATGCAATCAGAATCCTAAAAAGCCAGATAAAAGCACGATGATAAAAGCATTGGCTTCTTTGATCTCACACTCTTGACATGCTTACAACAGGCAACGTGCATCAGCGCGCATGCACGGATTGCAACATGCAAGGAGGCAACGGTATAATCAATCATTTGGAGCCCCTGATTAACGTTAATGGCGTTTCTCAGAATTACATTGGCATCTCCTTGCATTCCAATCACCTAGATTTCATGCCTCCTCTCTGCAGGCAGCCCTGTTAATTGTGAGAGGAGAGGAGCAATGAGTGCTATCTGCTGAGCCTTTGATACGCACTTATCTTTTAGCAGTTTAATATTATGGAAAAGAAAATTGCCTTTAAAAATGACTGGTGCCTTATTACTTTTTGGCCAATTAATTTCATGAAAAATAATGCCTTTTCGAAATAGCAAGGAAAAAATAATTATAAAGAATAATTGACAAGGAAGGACAAGCATGCAGGGAGGATGTAAGTAGACATGAATGCAAATGCAATATTATTTGGATCTTTTTCAGACAGGCCTCATGGCTCTAACGTAGCCAGACGTATAGGGGAGACTCAGTTCGACGACAGCTTTGCCCTGAAAGTGTCCAAAGCATTCAAGAAGTAGGGCACTTGCCTCAATGTTCCTTGAAGTGGGAGAGACAGACCGACCTAGATTTTCCCCTGTTTATTCAGCCATTTTAGGTGCTGGCTATTCATGTCTCCATTTCACTGCTCCCCTTTCTCTCCGTATTATCTATCACTGAATATGGCCTCTTTCATTTACCAGCCGTGACAGTGGGGCTGCTCTTGTTTTCACCTTGCATGTGTCATCATTGCAAAATGAGAACCTGGAAACATCTACTGTAGCAGGTGTTTGTGAGTCTGGCAAGAGAGTTTGTCACAGTGATATAAAAATGCAACTGTACGACATACAAGTCAAGAAACGTACCACATGTGTAGTTGAGATCTAAATTAAGGCCTAATAAGAAGATCGGTTTGGTCCAAGTCATGAATAGTGAGTTTTTGTACAGTAATGTAGTAACGACTACTGAATACTAATGGGTTGGAATGTCAACATGTCTCAGCTGCTGTGATCCCATGGTTTTGTTTGTTCGTTCTTTCTGTCTCCACTCTGCCCTCTGTCCATCACTGCTCAGTCTCAAAACACACATGAAAGCAGCTCTAAATGGCAGTGACACGTGTAGACGGATAGTGAGTTGCCCCATGCTGCTTAGCAGCAGGGGTCTGATAGCTTGACTTATCTCAAAAAAGCCTGGTGTAACCTACTCCCAAAGTTTACTTTCCCCTGAAAACAACCATCTCATCTCATGTATACATGTGTCTTCATCACACGCTGATAACTTAAATATATGATATCGCTCCATAATGTAGATTAAGACCTAATAAGAAGCCAAGCAGTTGCTTCAAAAACATCTTTAATCAGTCATCAGAGCCCATCATCTCGTTATGCATTCCAGGGACTTTTGGTGCAGTTCTGGTTGATTTAACGCAGCTCTAATGCACCGGCTGCGGTCATGAATTGGAAATGAATAAATGCAAAGTGAGACTTGGACTGTTGACCGGTATCAAGCTGACATGACAGCTATGCACACAGAGATGGCATATGTTGCCCAGTGTGGCCTCTGAGCCTCCACCGCAGGAGAGATTTGACTCGGCTGCTGCATTGTCTCCATTCAGGTATTCATTCATACATTAGATTAGATCTGTCTGAGGTTACAGTCTAGTTTACAATAAGAGGTCTCCAGATGAAGATACGTGATTCTCACTGAAAGAGAGCACCAGGAGAAGTATTCAGATCCTTTGCTTAAATTCAAGTCCCATTACAGTAGTTTACTGTTAACTATTAAATACTGTATTACAAGTAAAGGTTGTGCGCTTGAATTATATTGAAATATGTACATAATATCAGTGAAATGCCCCTGAAATATTAAAAGAAAAAAGGTGCTGGTTGTCCAGTGAAGGTGTCCATCATAACAGATAGATGTAATTATATCCATCCATCCTTTGTCTATACAGCATCCATGCAGGCCTGCGGGGGCAGGGCTCTCGACCTCTTGCACTTTTATGTACCTGAAAAGCACTGAGATCAGCTGCTGCTTGTTGCCCCTAAAACTTGTCTGAGGACCACAGGCGACCAAGCCTTAAATGTGGTCGCCCCTAGGCTCTGAAATAGTCTGCCCTTGCATATTAGATCTGCCCAGACCCTAGAGGTCTTTAAGTCTTCTTTTAAAACTAATTTATTCCCAGAGGCATTAAACTCAGGCTGAGGTTGACTCCTGAAAATTTTTTCTTGCTTTTTGTTTTTGTTAAACCCAATATATGTGTGCGCACATATTTTCACCTGTAAAGCACTTTGGCAAAACTTTGATTGTTTTAAATGTGCTTTATAGATTAAGTTTGAGTTGAATTGACTAAACTGCCTATGGGCAGTTTAGACTCTCCAGTCCACCTACTGTGCTTGTCTTTGGACTGTGGGAGGAAGCTGGAGAACCTGGAGAAAGAACCCACACAGGCACAGAGAGAGAAGATGCAAACTCCACCCAGAGAGGCCCCAGGCCCACAAATCAAACCCAGTGCCTTCTTGCTGAGAGGCGGGGGCACTAACTGTGCCACCAATAAGAGCTATATTGGTGATGGTAATAATGGTAATAAATTGTAAATATTAATGCATCAGTTCTTTAGAAGCATTTTACATTTGGAGCTGGCAAATGTGGAGCTTACTTTGACCTCTTCATATTTAGTTTGTTAGTTCAGTCTCTGAGGGTTCACAACACGAGTCTGAGTTATGATACTGTTAATTGAGCAGGAAGGAAGAAGGTGTTGATATCTATAAGAAGCCTTTAGCCTGGGAAAACTCATGGTCAATGCAAACAGCAATGGTCAGCCACTGATCATCTGCTCAGCACTGCTGGGTTTTCTACAATGCTCTGGGATTTCAGAAAGAATACACTTGTAACCACTGGTCTTTAATGTTACCATCCTGGCTGATCTGATTGCTTGTTGTTGTGCTGCTGATGAATTTAAAAACAGGAAAACAGAAGGCTGGGCGGTGAATTCAGGAGGACCGTGCTTAATATGCAAAGATGGTGACTGTTTTGTTGTGACATCACAAAATTATGGAAATCCTGGCGGCTCATTTCAGGGCACAGTTTCTAGACACAGGCTGTGGGCATTTCTCGGTGGACTGAGCATTTGATACTGTCACAGTATTAATACAGCACCTGGAGCTGCTTTATAATCGAAAAAGACATGGAAAATATCACATTTTACAATATGGCTCCTTTAATTTTATGACTTTTTTTTTTTGTATTGGATAATTGGACCTCTTTTTGCCCTAATAAGATACTTAAATGAACCATGAGAGAAGTTTAGAGAGAAATGATCTCGATGGTTAACCTAATAATATCCAGACATAAACCAAAGACACTGGGAAATGCTTTTAAAATCTTCAATAATATATGGTGTTCAGCTTATTGTATGTTTTCTTTTTTTTCTGTAAAGTTACTGCAGTTGTCAAATAAACACAGTATAAGGCAAAAGTAAAGAATTTGCCATAAAATGGAAATACTAGAGCTGAGTGCCTCAAAACTGTAAGCACAGTACTTGAGTGAGTGCATAGTCTTTTATCACTGCTGAAAGATGATGGATGGCCAGGATACAAACATGATGCATTTGGTATATTGTGTCGGTCATGCAGGGTTTTTTGTTTTTTTTTACAAATTTCACAAGCACCACTAATATGTCTCCATTACAACTGTGTTTATAGCAACTAGAGATACACTGTCTTCTTACCAAATCATAATCTCTCCAAGTTGAAGCAATTACCTTGCAAATGGTGCGAATTTAAACAGCGGCAATCAATGTCTTCAGTGCTTAGTGGGAAGGAGGGACCCGTGAATTGATATTATCATAGAGACTGAAAAGAAAATGAATCTCCTCCTCGGTAGACTATCAAAGACAGAGAAGTGGAAGGGGGGGAAAGGAGAAAGAAGGAGTTTAGTTGTGAGCAGGACACTTAATGCATTCGATCCTTAGTTAATCATTTTTCTGCAGCTCCCTCTCTCTCCTCCTCACCTCGTAGCCCCCTGTCTTTCTTTCTACACGTCCACTTTCATCCTGTGAGTCTTTTCTCTCTCCTTCCCTTCGCCTTCATCCCCGACACCTCAGCAGGCAAGGTGGAGGGTAGAGTCTTGATCCCAGGCAGGTTACCCTTGGCAACAGACCACCCACCCCTTCTGCTGCCAGTGTGTTTCGCAGGTGATCCAACTAGCTTTGGCGCCAGTGTTGGCAACTAACCCCCACCCCCCACCCACCCCACCGGAGCCCCCCCCCCCCCCCCCCCCGCCTCATCATCTCCTGTGATTGGGGAACAAGCACCCTTACTCCCCTCCTTTCCTTCCCTTCGCCCTCCACAGTCTATGCCTGACATAGGCTGCGAGGGAACAGAGCGCTGTCTACTGTAGATGCCAGCCATTAGCATTAGCATTTTAACACCTGTTCCTGGGCAAGGGTGTTCGCACATCTCATTTTAATGCAGCGTGCAGAGGCAACAAGGACTGTGACAAAATACAAAAAAAAAAAAGTCTGGGTCGACTTGCGTGTGTGTGTGTGTGTTTGTGTGCACGTTTGTGTGTTTACATTCATCAGCCTGTCTGTTTGCGCCTGGAAGTGCCTGCCCAGAAGACTATGTTTATATAAACAGATGGATGAGGAGCCAACTCTCTCTCTCTCACTCTCTCTTTCTCTTGCTCTTTCTTTCTCCATGTCTTTGTCTGTCTATTTTTTCTCACTTGATGAACTGTCGTCCAAGCTTTGCTCCTCAGCGTGTTTGTGGCCGCCGCACACAAAACCAGAGAGCAGCATCCCGTTTTATTAGAAGGGATCTCTGTACAGCTTCGCCTGCTATTTAAGATTTGCATCTTCCGCTCCAATAATTATCATCCATTTTGTTCATCGATATGTTGTGCAGCTATCTAAAATAGCTTACTAACTCCAACACCCCTCCCCACTCCCCCACACCCCACCCTCTCTCTCTCTCTTTCCTTTTCTCTCGTTGTGGTTTTGCTTTGCATATTAGCCCAGACATGGTAAGGAGAGCGTGCAAAATACAGAGTGCAGCTCTTCAAACAAGCTGAAATCTTTTCTGCGTCTATTCAAATAATTTCACCCCGTGACTCTTTACCAAGCAGCTGCAGCCAAGCATGTGATTGTGACTGAAGGTGTTCTCTATGGGAAAACACACCGAAAGGTCAAAGATAAAGTCTCTCTGTGATTTTTTTTTTATGCTACAGTAATATCTCTTTACTTTTTTCTCCTCAGTTTTTTTTTTTACTCAACAGCTTTAGTCTGTGTTGTTTCAGAAAACGTAGCAGATAAGGTTGTTTAGAAATACAGACATCGGAGAATTGTTCATTTCAGAAAAAAATGAGTGGAGGAGAGACTGTTGGATGAACTGTGTCCCCACTTGATTTATTGTGTGCTGGTTTCATTCTGGGGCTACCAAATAGAAAGTGCTTAAATTCAGCAGCACATTAAATTAAATATCTGCCGAACAGATTCTAATTTGATCACCAAGCTGTTTCAATTTCATTAGCCTAGTCCCTAATGGACTTTCACAGCATATTATTCCATCTAGCACAAATCCCATTCATTGGCTCTTTTTTTTTCTTTTTTCTAAATGAGCCCCCTGGCGTCTGAGGGCCATGTGGCCCGACGTAGTGTGAGGTCACTCAAAACCTGCTTTTTCTTTAATGGGCACTGGGGCAGAGTTACAATGAGTAAGTGGAATCAAATCTGAGGCCACAGTGAATAAATGAAGTCAGACTAAAGATTTATATCCAGCACCCTCCTAACAGCTGCTGCTAAACATCAGCCCAAGCAGAGTATGAATACACTCCTGCTAATGTTGAAACTGTGTGTGTATGAGCATGCAGGCGACTGAGGCCCGCTGCTTTTGCATATGGCCTGATTCCATGTTTTTGGTGGCCTGCATTGTAATGGTGCAAATGAATCAGTGTAGCAGCAGGTCAGGTAGATGAAAAATTCATAGCTGAAGTTTTACCAGTCTTCTGTGGTTTGGCGCTTGTAATTATGCAGTGTGCATTATAATTACTTCAGCTGTGCGCTTTGCTGTCCATAAACAGAGACGCTACAACACACAGCACCTTTGAATGGACAGGCCCCTCTATGAATGGAATATTTTTATTACTGCAGTGTATAATAATATGCTGTTACAAAGTAGTCTGTGCATATGGATGGATAACATACTGTACATAGAAAGGTTCATAATTATGTAGGAGAAAACCGAGCACGTGGTCAGCCATACTGTCTCAGTCAAAATGTACAATTATGTGAATGAAGAGCTTTAAACACCTGGATCAAATACACCTTTCCTTCCTTTCCTTTTTCAATTCATTTGATTCACTTGATGCATGTTCATACAACACAGGTATGATTTGTAAATAGCAGGATGGAAACTCATGAGGCTGAGCTGAGTGAAATGACAATAATTAGAATGAGAGGAATTCATTTCAGTAGTTTTAGTGTTAAAATGGTAATTTCAGAAATTATATTAAAAGTCTGTTTTTCTGATGTGGTAGTACGGTTTTTCCATTTATGTGTATGTGAGAATACGAAATTTACAGAAAAGGAAAAGTGTAAAATAAATGTTATTCTATGAGATACATTATTGTAAAGAGGGGGACAGAGGCCTGACAGGACAGTGGCCTGATTGAAGAGTTAGTGCTCAGAATTAGACAGAGGTGTGACAGCAGTGCAAGATGCAGCATCCAAAGGTTCTTTCAGGGACAGTGACTTTACCGAGACAATGTAGCCGAGACACACGCAGTAAAATATCTATAGTACTAAAGCAGCGATGATTAGGATCAGTGCAGTGTCAGTACTCTAAGTTCCAAAAGGTTGAAAGTGATAGTATACAGCCGGAGAGGACTCTGCGGTAACATTGATAAATGTTTTCACCAGGCCGTCCGCCATTAGTGTCAGGGCAAGTTACAGCCACAAGAGCGGACAAACAGGAAATAGAGAAAGAGTGGGTGTAAATAATTGATAAGGCTGACCCTGTGCGATTCATATTCTGCGGCAGAGGATCAAAGACCGAAGCTCGGAGTTTGACATTGAGCCCGAGCGCAGGAGTCAAATCCATTACCTTCCTCAGCAACGCTGCTGCTTCTTGTGTTTGTATTAAAAATGCAATGACTCTTCCCTTTCAGTCTGGTCTGACACTGGGTGGCACTCCCAGGCATTAACCAACTGGCTAATGGACTCACTGGTATTACCACAGCAATTACCTACAATAGCACTAAGTAAAGTGAGGTGGAAGCCATTTTGTTTCTGTCCATTCGATGAAGCTGTTCCTGGCTCTCTCAGGTGTGAAATATAGCCTGTGTTAGACCTCTGAGTTCTTTTAGGTGTGATCAATATTTCAGAGGCACCAGGCCTCTGCGCCTTGTATCCTCCCACATGGCCTCTCACAACAGCTCTGCTGCTGATTATGAATGTCTGAATGAACGTTTGAACCAATTAATGATTAATGGAATTTCACAGTTTTCAGAGGAATGTTTATTTTAAAAGTGCATTCACACTGTCGCTGTATAAAACCAGAACCGTCTTATAGGAGAAAGTAAAGCTGTGTCTGTGCTGTTTTATTCAGTCCCACTGTATAATATATCTGAGCTTTTTGTGGGCCTTGTCTGTCAGCCCCACTATAAATGCATCACTGATGTAAGCTATTAAAATTCAAATATATTCAAAGTATATCTTCCTCTTCTGTCTGTTCCAAGACTTAATGTCACTTTCATAAAGAACCAGAACAGTACACATGCTTAATTAGTTCATTCAAATTAGAAACAAAAAACATTTGTGGTATCTGGGCTGCCCAGGTTTGCAGATATCAGTCTCTGAGATTTCTGCTGCCACAATAATACTATGTCAGTGAAATGAATTTTCTTTGTGGTCCCCACAACTTTGAAAAATTACAATTTAAAGTCAGAACTTCTCCTTTTTGGAGTTACTGACCTTGTTAGCGTATAATCTCCAGAACTCTCTGTGCCAGCTTTTCAACTTTCTGTCAGATAAATAGCCCGAGGACATTGTTTTTAGCCAGACACACTTGTGTCTAACTTTGTAAATGAACTTGTTCAGTGCTCTGAACACCGCAGTCTTTTCTCTCTTTTTTTCACTCCCATGAAATACAAACATCAACAACCCCTTGGTCCATCTCTCAACACTTTTTAACTTCCTTAGTGTTTCTACTAAAGATGTAAATGTTGTTAAAAAAAAAAAAAGGAGTTACAACTTCATACATTTAGATTAGATATTTTAAAAGGTTTCAGACAGCTCGGCAATGCAGGTTTAAACATTACTCAAGGAGCAAGCAGTGCGCCTCTGGGAATACACTTTTTTTTTCCTCTAGTATTTTCGACATTAGTGGCTCATTGATGTTTCCCATTGTTGATGGCAAAGAGGATTTGGATTCCCAGAGAAGATTTCCTGGTAAGATCAGATCACTGTCAGCTTTGACCTTTTAACTGGATTTGTTGTCAGTAAGGAAAATATACAGTATGATTAAACTTCAATTTTAAATTCCATTAACCGCCATCACATTGGGATATGGTTTATGTGTTTGGTAAAGTGGGTCTTTTCAGGTCGTAATGTTCAGACTGAGGCAGGCGTGTGACAGTAGCAGGGTCAGTGGAGGATTCTTCACATGCATATTTCCATTTATTTTGTTAAGATGAAGAAGACACTCAGTGATTCAGGTTTTGCTTTCAACAGATACTGTTTTCAATTTCAATGCCATTGAAAAAACAAAACAAAAAAAAAAAAAAACCCTGCCAGACTCTTTTCTTTTTCTTGTCAACTTGTTAGTACCTTCCATACATGAAAGAATGACTGGCACTAAAGGCCAGCGTGCACACACACACACACACACACACACACACACTAACATTCCACCCTTTGGCAAATGTCTGACTCCAGATCCTGATACGCACAAGAACAGACAGCTACAAATCACTGCGCCGTCTATGAGTTATCTCTGTCAATTACTGACGATAAATGGCTGTGGCGCTGTGAAGGCCAGGTGCATCAATCCAGAGGGTCTCACGTTGTCCTAGCTTCTCCACTCCATTGATTCTACTTCTGCTGCTTCCATGATCCAGTTTTGATGGCCCTCTGACCGCAAAAGCTAACTTGAGCACTGATGTCAGATGAAAGGGTGGATATGTAACCCAAACTCCCACCCCGGGACATGTTCACATTCTTGATATCAGATCTTCCCCCTAACCCAACGGAGACTCAATATAGATCCACTGGAGTCATCCCACTACAACTACACTGAGCCCGTACCATATTTCAATCAAGGTTTGAATGCAATGCAATACCTTTTGTGGGGGAAAAACTCTCACTTTAATATCATTCTTTGACCTTAAAGTGCCTTCAGTGCACATCTTCCTATAGAAGATATCTGGCACATAACTACAGACATTTATTCATTTCTATCTCTTTCTCCATACCTCTTTTGTCAGCTTTTTCTCACCCCAGCAGTGCTAAATGTGCTAATTCTACCCATCTCACCGCCATAAAATGGCTTCCAAATGTATGTATGTGTCTGCCTGTGGCGTAACAGAATGACCATTCAGCAAGCTGGGGATGGGGTCTGTTGTGAGCAGCTCATGCCCTGTGCGCCAGCTGCAAGGGCTGTGATGGCTGTCTGCAGGATCGCCCACCACTGCTTTGAGTGATTCTCTCTCTTTCACTCTGCCTGGGGCACTCCATGTGTTGGAGGCATTGATCGCCCCTGAATTGGATTGCGGCGGGCCTGATTACTGATGTCAGTGTGTGTCGGGTCACGTGGGAAACACCGGAGCTCCCCGTGCCAAGCCCAGACCAGCTCACGGCAGAAATATGGATAGATGGATTAATGGGGAGGAGTGTGGGGGGGGGGGTGCTGGAATTACATTTATCAGTCTTACTTACAGTACGTGAACACAACATGCCCACACATACTGTACACTTAAGAGACGCACAAACAAACTGCCAGCATAATCTCATTCTACTCCTGCAGCTGTAAAACAGTCAATGTTCGTGATTGCCATTAAACAGAGAGTGTGGGGGCATGTTAGGCCATGAAAGGGCTTTAGTGTGTCATACAACCGACAAATTGCCACTTTCTATTCTGTAGTTTCATATTCACAGTGTTTGGTTAGAAAGTTAGTGTGGATCACTTTTGGCTGAATGTGTGGACACTGCTTTGTATATTTTCTGCCATATGCTGCAACTGAAATTATGGTTCTTTAGTGCAAGGTTACTCTCTGTGACTTTGTGTGTGTGTGTGTGTCTTGTTGTCTGGTTGCATTCAAGTGTGTGTACGTTTGGAAGTGATTCTCTGCGCATCATTTGTTTACGTTTGGAATAGTGGCCATCATCTTTTCCACTAAGAGAACAATAGCCATTTTTCCCCTTTGCTCGGGAGACAATGAAGTGCCTTCCCGCCTCGCGAGCGACAGGCCAATAAAAAACGTAATTGGATCTGTCAATCAAACGTGCTGCAGCGTGTGGGGCGGGCAGGCAGGTGGGTGGCGGTGGTGGAGGCAGAGGCGGGAGGGTAGTCGGACAACAGGAGTAGTGCAGGGGAGGGAGGAAAGAGAGAGAGAGGGAGGAGGTCCGCCGCTGCAGAGCACTACCACACACAGCTCCCTCTCTGCACACTGCCCGGAGGCACTCAGCAATGGTTACAGAGGTGTACAATTGCTGTGTTTTGTTGTTTGTTTGTACCAGGGCCAGGGGGGGTGACGATCTGTCTTTGTTTGTAGGTATTAGTGGGTCGGTGATGTGGCTTTGATGCGACTACACAGGAGAGCCAGGGCTGCCATAGCCTCTGAAGGTCACAGTGGATGTACTAGTGCTGATGTGTCTGTCTGTGCTTTGTATGCGCTCAGGCCATCAGACATGTTGTGTTTTTCATACCAGGGAAAGGTCCTGTCATTAGTCAGGAGGCCCAGGATGCTTTAGTAGTATTTTTCATGGTACAACACACACACTGAACATCACCTTGTCACATTAAATCACCAACATGTTTGTGTGTGCGCTTACTTTGGCCTGTCTAGGCACATGGATAATGTGTATCCTCTTCCAGATGAGCAGCGCGCATGTCTGCACACTTGTGCGCACACTTTTATTGTGTGCATTTGTCTGTTGCTCTGAGTTTTAATGACAACTACTTAAATTAAGAGCCCATTTACAGGGTCTCTGACAAAGACGTTAAGTGCGCATTCAGATACTCTGCTCGTCTGACTCCCACTCTGAGCCCTACCTGTGCTTTTAGGAGATGGCTTTCTCTTGTCTTTGGTGACATTCTTTTTCCATTATTAGCCGAGGTTGAGATTGTTACAAAGGAGACGCACACTGTCATTCCTTGCATTGTGGTCGGCACACTGTAACGCTGGTGCTGTATGTCTTTTCCTCGAGCAGACAAAGGGTGTTTGAACTGTAAGTATGAGTGAGGGGTTGAATAAAGAGCAGGTCCTCTTGCTTGCCAGTTAAAAGGACTCGTCGCACCAATTACAGTCTGCGCAGTTATTGCAGGGTTCCACGCCAAATCGTTGTAGCTTGGGCAACTTTCTACAGGCTTAAAAACTTGTAGTGGACACACTGTGCCTTAAATCAAGACAAGAATATACTCCTGCCCCACTGCACTTAAAAAAGATGCTTAGTAGAAAAAACGGGATCTTGATATAGAGGACTGAAAAGAGACCTGTTTTCTAGGTGCTCTACTTAAAAGGTGGAAGTGTAGGAACAAACTTGATTTTGAGAGTCAACATCTGTAGATCTCATATATAGTTTTGATCCTTCTAATAAACACAGAACAAGCGTAGCGTAAACCAGCTCAGCTGGAGAGCAGAGCTCAGTCTGAGAACATGCTGGCACCAATAAAATAACACATTTCATTTATTACTGCGCACTGCAGCTTATTGCTATAATAATCTGGTGGCACTACTATAATACATTCTTCAAGTTCGAGTGTATTTGAGAATGTAAAACCACCAGAGGCTGTGTTAAGTATAGGTTGGCCTTATTAAGTGCTCTTCTGCAGTATTAAGAGCCTGTAACATTAAATAGAGGTCAGCAGGTTTAAGTGTTGTGCCGTTTAAGTTGCAGCAATCTTGCTTTCCTGCTGACTCGCACCGTTAAATTCAGCCTGACATTATTCAGGTCTGCACTGTTACAGTCAGCCATGTGGGGCCAGTGTCTCAGCTGATCAATTAACAATATATGCGTTGCCCCCTGCGCAGGCCTTCCTAATTTTGGTTTTGTTATGAGAAACAGTCCCTCTTCTCCGTGCTTCTAAAGTAGGTAATTACACTGAGAGACTCCCTGTGGGGGATTAAAACAAATGACACAGAAAACATAGCCCTTCTCCATCGCTGCTCACTCAAGCCCTGCCTCTGCTCTAAAACCTTTCACTTGTAACACCTACATGCCTACCAATACACAAGCAGTCACAATAAAATACACAGGCGCGCTCATGAAAATTAGTGAGGTCGAGGGGAGAGGAGTTTAGAAATTATGGGGTGGCATCACAATTTATGGTCACGGTATGACTGGTTAAGCATTAGGAGCTAAACAAAACATATGGTATTCATATAGTTTGTAAGGACCGCAGCAGAAAAGGCATCTGTCCTGCCAGTTTTGCAGTGACAGGCTGCAGGGAGCATTACTCATCATTACAATCTCTGCTGGCAGCCTATTTTCATCACATTACAGTGGTATAATGAAGCGTAGCGCGCAAGCGTCCTCAGGTTCTCTGAGTAGTTCACCATTAGCACCAGCCGAGGGCATTCATCCAAGTAGCTTTATTGAACTTTTTTACAGTTAGTTTATTGTATAATTAATTCATTACTGCACAACAATGCATGTAGGTGGAATCTTGTTACAGTAGCAGTTCAAATTTTCAAATCTGTCTGGCTCTGACACTCATGACCGACTTTCCTTGGTTTTCTGTGGAGGGGAACTCACTGCATTTAAGTTCAGTAAAATGTTGTGTTGAAATACTTGCTGAAATCAGGCCACTAACTCTCTCTTCTCTTCTTCTTCCTTTCTTTTGCAGGAGCAAGGCAAAGTAGGTGTGACTTTCAACATTGGGACGGTGGACATCAGTGTCAAGGAGATAACCACGGCGGTAAATGATGGCAAATACCATTTGGTCCGATTCACCAGGAACGGGGGCAACGCCACCTTGCAGGTGGACAACTGGCCCGTCAATGAGCACTTTCCCACAGGTACCCCCCCTCTCACTGCTTTGTTTACTGACATTTTGAAAAATTTTACTGAGGTTATAGTCTTAAAACCACTGGACACCACTCATTTTTGTTAAAGCAGGGGGCACCACCAGGAGGAAAAACATCTTGTATACAAACAGTAAGGTTTCACTTTGTGCTGAAGAACATCTCAGTAGTCCAAGAGGCACACGCTCTGCTCCTATAGAAAACCATCCCTCTTAAAATGTGCCCTCACACCTGACTCCACAGGAGGAGAGCGCACCAAGCTCAAATCTTTTGTCTTGCAAAAGGCATTAACCTTGCAACATCTGGCCAGTTCATTTCAGGAAAGGGATTGGAAGGGACCAAGAGGCATTATGGTCGGTGGGCAAGCAAGGAGAGGATAGAGACAGAAACCAAGGGTGGCCTGTTGGCCAGATAAAGCTGCTGCCTGCCTGTATCTCTCATTCCCAGGTCAGCAGAAGCAGCACAGCAGCAGAATACAAATAGCGTCATCAAACAGAGCCCGCTCCATTTGGGAGCTCAGGCACTCCCTTTGTTTGGAACTGAGATGTGCCGCTCAGCTCGCTAGGTGAGAGAGTGAGAGAGAGAGAGAGAAGGACAGAAAATATCCTCTCCTGCTTCTATTTAACAGTCCATTAAATAGAGTTGCCTCTCCTGCTTTTTGATATCTGTGTCTCCTTGTTAACCAGCTTAGCAGAGGCCAACTTTGTTTCCTTGTTTGCTATTACCCACTCTTCAATTTCACTTAGTCAAACACAGCAGATGTACTGGGAAGCAACATGGGCACAAAGTGGCTGTTGAGGCGAAGAGAAGTTAGGATGACAAAAGATGATGTGAAACTTCATTGATCTCTGAGGTACAATTGCACCACAGCAGCACGAGACAATTGGACAGAAACAGGTGTAGAATAAATGGATAATGTTGAAGATTAAATAGTGTTACACACCCCAGGATGTGGAGCGAACACGAACAGAAACACAACTGCGGCTGAAATAAAACACCTGATAAAGAAACAAGAGCAACTTTTCAAAAATGCTGATGCTTCCCAGTGGTGAGGAGCAAACAAATACGAGTTGATCCCTTTCACTTCTCAGCCCTGTGTCTCAGCAGCCCTAAAGCTCCTAGTTGCATGCCTTCACCGGGGACGGGGCAGCATCCTCTCCTGGCGTGACCTGGCATGCTGTTTTGGTTTGGTTCAGTGCCAGCGCAGGTGATGTTAATCCCTTCTGTCTCTGGCTTTCTTTTGCCGTTGGCTGTCTTTCGCTTTTCTTTGAGCAGATAAAGTCGGACGGGTTTCATAACTGCGTTATAGCTGCAGTAATGCTGGAAAATACTGAGAAACTCCATAACATGTGGCACGCACATGTACATGGGTGACTTACACATTCACACTCCCAAGCACTCACTAATCAGACAAATGTGACTGTGTGGATGCGCAGGGATAGATCTGTCACGATCCTTTGCATCTCGGTCAGTGTATAGTACACAGTAATTCAGCCGTTCTCTATCTTTAATGGCCACTCATTTCAGATTGCAAATTGAACTCCATACCACTGTCATAATTATCCCAAAGTGGCTTTTGCATCAGCTTTGAATGGTTTTGTTTTGTTTTCCCAAGCCTCTATCAATAAGACTGTCAATACCTATAATCCAAGGCCAGCGTCCATTCAGGAACTGCTGCTAAACGGCTGTTCAGTCAGCGTCTCCGCTTGAGCAATGCACAACAGAGAGAACGCTTCAGTTTGATCTTTGGATTCCTTTAAAGTGATCCCATTGAGGTTTGTTCCCTTCTCTGTCGGCCTGCCATTGTCTTGGAAAGTAGTTGAGGCTGGGAGATCGAATGCATGGTAATTTCTTTTTCTCTTCTGCTCAGGTAATTTGCAGGACACTCAGTGATAGTAATTCAACAATGATTGATTTTCTTTTTTTTTTCTTCTTCTTCTTTTTTTCCCCCTCACCCTCCCTCCCTTGTAAAGGCGTTGTCATCTCATGAGTAATTACATGTCAGGGTGCAGACCCATCGACTGTTTCGCACACTCCTAACACTTAACTTGAAGGCAGCAGCCACCGCAAGGATCTCAGGTCGTTCAATAAACAGTTACCGGATCTGGCCATGCCCTCTCTCCCTGGTGGGGAATAGGTAAAGACAAAGGTGTTGGTGGATTGCTTGTCAATCAAAGCTGTTTTCAAGATGGCCTGTGGCATGTAAATTGGACAATTTAACAGTGGTGTTTATAATCTGGCCCACCAACATGTGTAGTAGCAAGGTGGCATGACCTGTTTTCGTCATTACTTGAGTATTTTCTGGGCAGATTTTCACACCATAGCATTGTTATTGCTTGTCCATAAATAACATCTTAAAGGAAATTCTAATTTATTAGAACTTGGCCCTTGGCCTCAGAACAGCCATAATGATAATGTGCTCACCAAGTAAATTGCTGACATCTGGGAATGTTTAATAATAACCAAGCAGCTACCTCCAGGGCTGAAAATGAAACGATCACAGAAGTGACATAGACTGCAGCTCCTTGAACGGCCACTTGAGGCTGGCTGCAAAAAACAAGTCTGTGCCCATAGACTCCCATGTTAAAATGCTCAACTTCACAGGAGCAACTAACATGATAACAGGTTGGAGCAAAAGAAAGTGTTTAGATTCCAGAGCTAAGAATAAATACTCTACAAGGAGTGAATTTCTATATTACCCACCCATTTCCGTTTTGACCATGACTTAACATTCAAAATAATTTAGGCCGTGCCACTTTGAGTGACAGGTGGGTGAGTGTATGCTTGTCCAGTAGTATGTCCCACCTCTTTGCTTATTTTGGAACTAGCTGGGATTTTGGGGGCAGTGTTAGGCACAGCCAAGATGGTGACAGAGCAGCAGCTCTGTAGAAACCTACCAAGTCATCCATCTTTAATATTGGTTAAGGCAAGCCACACAGGCAGTTTTACAGAAACCTCCAGGTCAGGGGCAGTTCCCTGGAAGAGGTCAGTGGTGAAGTGTCAATCCATTTAAAGGTTATTGTATTTTGTTGAGAACTGTTTACTTCACCTTTTACACAATGTACATGCTGTAATTGTGTACACACAGTGGCATTGTGGAATCATTACTGACATTGCAAGTGTGCTCTCTTTTGATATTATCACATTATGTGGTTTCAATAATCATCTTTTTTCACTATCTATTTTATTAGGGTCTCTTATTTCAAATCAAATCAAAATGAAAGACTGATGACACAAGAGAAGGGGAAATTAAACTAGACAGAACAAAAGAGCTGCCAGACAGTGTGAAAGATAACATGACTGAGTTGTCATTTAGAGACGTTATCACAGTGCTTACAGTAAATCTCAAGAGCAAGGCCAAGTGACAGGGACAAGTATGAATATGTCTGGTTAAGTCCCCATTTTCTCTCACATTTATTTTTTGTGTTGAGGTTGAGTACACGTGGTCTTTCAGTGTGTGTAATGAGTAATGTCTCCTTGAGCAATGTGCAAGCAGTTTAAGAATTGGTCAGAACCAGGTCAGAACAGTCTGTTTCTTAGCAGAAAAAACTCTGTGTCTGCCTGTCTCTTCACCAGGCTGCTGAAAACCCTTCAAAGAATAGACTGCCAAAAGTCTATGAGATTCAGTAAAATCATACAATATGCCCCAGCGCCAGCTTGTTGACAAAGATACACTTGTTGCATACTTCATTGCATATATATCATGCCTTGTATCTGAATTATTTACAACCAGCCTCAGTATTTAAAATTGAATCAATCCAATGCAACAGTTGAGTCATGAATTCTACATTTAGAGAGATAATGAACATTCAGTTTTGAGAAGTATTAATCCAACTAAATGTTTGTTATTGAGGCTGTGGTTGAGAAAAAGACAATCACCAGGAGTTCAGGTTTCTCAGGCAAAAGTACTTATTGTGAGCCAGGCACCAAGGAGAAAAAGATGAGCAAGTACACAGCCAGCATGTGAATCACATCAATTTATGTGTCTGGTCCAAATATATATTCCAAGGTATTTATAAGGTTGCCAGTATAAGGCTCTACTACAGTCTAAACCTATCTGTGGGAAGGCTCTGGATTACCTCAGCCTGCTCATTGTCACATGTTCCTACTTTATTAATATTATTCTGTCCTGTCCTCTCCCCTACTTCACTCATCCTTGACTAGGGCTGGATTTGCATAACTCTCTAAGTTTATGCCTTTCCCTGCATCCTTATCTGTAAGACCTTGGTTGCCCTGACTGCATAATAGAAACTAAACAGTGAACACATCTGACGATGTGAAGTTGTTATAACCTGAACTCTTGGAGTGTTAGCGTGGACCTACATAATAACAAAACAACACTGAGAGCACGAAAATCACACTTCACAGTTCACTCTGCAGTGGTGGTGAACTGGTCTGTGTTATAGTTAGAGGTGTTTACACCTGGAAGGAGGGAAAGAATATAAGGAGCACATTTCAATGTACTGTAATGTAGTCCAATCCAACAACAACACCAAATGTGACCTCAGGAAGGGATGCATAAAATAAACACATGTTGCAACATTTTAATAAAAAGGAGTCATTATTAGCTTTGTATGGGTACAGTAGATTACGTGTAGCATTAGACTGTGTCCAGGGAGTGTGTAACACATGCTGACAGAACAACAGTGTACCTGAGACAGAGCTCTGCTGGTACCTGTGCACTGTAGACCAGGTGTTAACTTTTGTGGTCAGAAGAAAGAGAGGTAACACCACCTACTGGATCAATGAACATGATTGACTGAATTTATTACATAAGCAATTAATACAAACTGCTGGCTTGTTTACAACCTGATCATCTTACTATTGTGTTGCCCCCACATATTTTTTTCAAACTTTGGTTTTCATCACGAGTCCTTTCACACAGACAGTGAATGTTACGCAGTGAAAATGCGAGTCAGGTCAGTTTTTCTCAGCTTTCGTCAGGCGTATAAACGCATCAACCAATCATGTTGTGGGGAAAGGAGGTACCTCACAACCCTACACAACACCATGAACAATGAAACAACCTGTGTCTCACCACCTTGTCTTGTTTGACGAGGGACACAAACATTAGAAAGACAACGAAATAAAATGAAGGACAGTGTGTGGCGAAGCATCGCCAAACACCTCGGCTGTCAGGATAGTGATCAGATAGTGAGTAGCTGTGTTGGAGGTAGTAGAGTGGCACAACAGGTTTGGGTAACGTTAAAAAATAAAAAAAAAAAAAAAAAAGGCTGTTGAATACATGGACAATGGAAAATCAGTGAGTGGGTGTGTGGCAAAGAACAACCCAACATGAGGCAAAACTTTGCTTTATAATTGTCGAGTCTGTGGTTTGGATGCAAAATATTCGCCACCGATTATTTCTCTTTCGTCTCTTTCATTCGTCACGTCCCTGGTGTGTAAGGGCCTTTAGATGTTGTTGTAGCAATGTCAAAGTGTTCCCAGATCTCAGCAATTATTTAGATCTCACTGTCATCATGGTTGACAGAAGTGACAAAAACACTGGAAGGGCGACACAGATGATAGCCTATGATGATATTTCTGTTTTTGCACAATTTGTTGAAAGATAATATTTAATCAATAGACAATTTACCCAGAGTCATTTTCACAAAACAGGTTTACAAAATAGAAACTGTGCATTTTGATGCTCAATGTACTGAGAAAGGAGACTGAAGAGAAGTTCTGTGCTTCACAGTCTCCTTCTTCTATCCAGCAATATCCCCACACTGATGCCATACACAGCCACGTCTGCATCAGGCTGCTGCAGCTCACATGTGATCAGCGTGTGTTTGCGTGTGGGCGTTGAGTGTATGTGTGTGTTCTCCCTTTCTCTAATTATTCTCCCCCTCTAACGCTGCCCTGTCAGATCTCTGTTCTGTTTTTTTGGGGTTTTTTTGTCCCCAAATTCCTTTTTTCGTGCGTGTTTCTCATCCTTTCCCAGTCGGTGTTCATCAGGGTTGCGCATTTCTCCTACAATCCTGTGTACTTTTGTGACAACCCACATTACTGGAGGGGCTTGTCTTTGTTTAGTGAGAGGGTTCCAATTTCCTTATATAACACTCCGAATCCCTGCGCTCTTTGATTTTGGATTACATGATCTTTTTGCGTGAGTTTGAATCTTTGAATCAAAGCATTACCAGACCGAGCTGGGGAGAAATGGTGCATCACACTTTCGCCGGAGCTGGCCGAGGTTCAGGCGTTGTCTCAGATGAATGACCATTGGCCTAACTAGTCTGCTCAGGCCTCGGGGAAAGTTTGTCTGCGTGTGTGTGTTCCATGCTTTGTGGTGGGTTGATCATAATGAGAATTGCCTTGTGTTCATTTTCAAACTCGCACATGCAAAAAGACCTTCAGCCATGCACCGATGCACACAGTGTTACAACTCTCACAACCTGAACCAGGCACATCGAAAACATCTGCCAATCTTTGTCTTGAAATACGGACAAAACAATTCCTCGGGAGCGAGATAAATCCCAACGCCTCCCTGGGGCCAAACATGATTAGCCCTATCAGAGACACAATCTCTGTCGCTCTCAGAACTCAGACTAAGCTGAAAGTAGAAGCCGACAGTCTAATTCATCCTTTCAACACCATAAATTTCAGAGTGACCTGATAAATGATGAATTTACTCCCTGGCTTTGTCTGACGTGTGAGAGAGAATGGAAGGAGGATAGAGAGAAAGCAAGCAAGAGAAACAGGAGGACATGGGTGAATAGAAAAAGAAACGCAGCCACTAAGGGAATACAGAAGCATTTAATCGAGTAGATGACAGGAATAAGTTGACAAAAGGGAGAAACAGCTGACATATAGACAGATGTGTAGAGAAGAAAAGAAGAGAAAGGGAACGGAGAGTGAGTAGAATGTAGATAAATGACACCAGAACCGTGGCTGCAGCTGAAGAGGCCTGATTCAGCCGAGAAGAGCAAAGAGAGCTGATTGCACCAGAGAGAGACAGAGGGAAAGAGAATGGCGGCAAGTAGATGAAGAAGCAGAGGACAGCTGGGTGGATGGTAGGCTGAAGAGAAAGAGAGAATAGAGGGAAACTTGAGAAGATAGATGAATAGCCAGGGAAGAGAGGAAGAGAGACAAAGATGAAAGTCAGGTGTAGATTGGAAAGAAGGTGGGTGGTGCAGGATATTCATAACCAGGGGCTGCAACAGCTAGCTATGGTGCTGAGCTGCAGAATGATGATTTTTGGACAGGCCTGCAGTATATCAAATGTACTTATCATCCCCAAATGGAGAAAATGCCAGGAGTATGTCACGGTAGCCATTTTCACAGTTTTGATGCACTCACAGCACCGGCCCTGTGATGGAACCCCAGCGAGATTAGTCTGGCAAGCAAACTGAATAAAACGAAGCAACAAACCAGCAGACGACTGTCGCCGTGCCAGTGTTTGTGTTGACTGAATAGCTGCCACCAAACATTTAGACATTGTTTTGGCTGGGGGAGAAAAATGGTGAAGGCATGCGTTAGGGCGAAAAGACACAAACAAACACACACGAAAAACTATCCAAAAATTAGCTGCATCATTCAAAAATATTCAGCTTTTTAGCTCTGAATTAAACCATTTAACTGTGCTAATGCATGCTTCAAAAATACAATGTGCACCAGAAGATATTCTAAGACCTTTATTGCAGAATTACAAAAATGTGGTTTAAATATTTCTGAAATTCTGATTGGATAAAGCCACGGGGCATTGCCTTACTCCTAATTTGTTTTTTCCATGTGTACACAGGATCCATTGTTCATGGTTAAAGCTCAGTGAGACAATAGGCTATGTTTTGAGGATCTTTGAAGGTCCCTGAAAATGGCTACTTAACTGTCTAAGAAAATAGTTCATCCTCTTGATCTCATACAAAAAGAGCCATGCAATAAGTAGCTTTAACAGCAGCAACTGTGGCAACGGGTGAAAATAACAGACTCAGTTGTGATATAGCTGTGGGATGACTGTATGTCAGAAGAATTACCTCCTGATTGATAGATATTATATTTTTATGGGGACATTAGTGAGTGATCAAAAGAAGTGTAATTAATTAATTTTTTTAAGGCCAATCTGTCCTTTAAAAAAAAAATCTAAAAATTTAATAAAGTATAATCTCTTAAGAAATAATGTTAGCTAATGTCAGCCCCCATGAGCTGCTGGACCAAGCTGCAAAAACCGTCCACAGTACACACCTAATCTGAGTGTAGTGAAATGAGCGAGCGTTTGTTTTATTGCCTTTCAAGTCAACTTTTTATTAACACAAAGAAAAATGTGTGACTTTGTGTTTAAAAACTACACAGCCTCACATTCGATTGATCCCTCACTGTCTAATGTCCTGCCTGGAGATATAGCTTCAAAAGTAATTAGGCTGTAAAGAGGTAAAAATGCCATTTTATTGGCACCACATGTTTGATTTATATTTCCATTTGTCAAAATATTCAGAAAAGAGAAATGAGGTTGTCTGTGATTGTTAGTTATAGTCAGTTATGAAAGCAAAGTAGGTGTAAACATACATTTGTTCACACAACAGTGAAATTACCCTGGTGCACATAGAAATCTAGGTTGAGGTGTGTGTCTCTCTGTGTGTGTATGTGTGTATGACCCAAAATCTGAAATATGGAATTTGGTTCCAGTACCATTGACTGTGTGATGGTGACAATCATCAAACCCATAATGGCACAAAATTGCGTTCTCCTTGTTCCTCCTGTAAACTGAAAAATTGATGAAAAATCTGTGAGGAAATATGTGTCTACTCTGCTTTTATTTCTGGGGGGGGGGTAAAATAAAACTAAAAACCTTGAAGGCAGAGTGATTTTATAATAAACAATAGTGCTTTTATTGGCAAGGTCATCTGTTCTGAAGTCACCTTTAGAAACTGGATATCAAATTGACAAACTGGAGAGATTTTTCTCATTAGTTGGACAATTAGCTTGTGGTGTATTCATTACAGGGGGACTGTCACCTCATTTATCACCCAGGACAATGTAAGAGCTATACCTGAGACCAAGCTGTTAGCAATGCACAGCAAGCTTAAGCCCCCCTCTCTCAGTTCCAGATGTGACTGCACTCCAGCTTCATAACGAAGTGAGAGGGCAACTGGGCCATTTAGCAAAATGCCCAAGTTGGAGAGATCGCAGTGAAGTTTTGTAGATGCCACTTGCCCCCCCAAACTCTTAACCTTTGAGTCTGTCCCCTCAGTTTCACATATAACCATCATGCCTCGCTGTGTGGCACATGTCCAGAGAAGCGTGTGTTTGTTTGCCTCCCGTAAACCTGCTGGAGATCAAAGGAGCGGGGAGGGAGTCCTGCTAGTCGCTGATTAACCTGCTGGCATGGTGCACACACAGTCCTTTAGCTCCTTGAGCTCCCTTGCAGCCATATCCACGCTCCCTCCCCGCTGGAAAAAAAAAAAAAAAAACAGAGCCCTTGGCAGGTTTTTCTCTGAATATGAAAAGGTATAAAGGGACGATCAAAAGATAGAACTGAGAGATGTAGTGTAAAAGGAGACAAGCTTGTGATTTCCCTAACTACTCTGGAACGCAAGTGGCTTAAAGGAATGTAATATTTTAATGGAATTATGGAGGAGTCACTTCGCAATTCAGGCGTCAGTAGGTTGGTCTATATGAATAAGATGCTTTAAAAGACCTTTAGGTAAGACCTCTAGGTGTAGGGATAAGCCTGATGTCAAAGCTCAGTCAGGTGGATTCCCATGAGCATGAGGGCTGGTTTTATAATGCTCACAGGGTTCAAAAGCCAGGAGCCCACAATACATGTGGTTTCCAACAGCTTTGTGCGAATCAAAATGCTGGCACTCACAAGTTTGAATAGCTGTCTGAGGGTTAAGGCTTGGTTTTAGGTATGTGTTAGGTTAATGGCCCAGGGAACGCATTATGTCAATGATGGCCCCGACCAAACAGAGTAACACGAGGATGTGTGTGTAAACGATGTAAACAGTTCATCACCTGAGAGAATTGCAGCAGCCAAACTGGCCACGTTTCCAGGAGGCCATCTTTCACACTATTATGAAGCCTTGCCCTTTTGGTCGTGTTATAAACGATGCCGCACCAGCTCCTTTTTTATCCCCCCTCCAAATACCATCCCACCAGGGTACTGAGTGACATGACGGTGTCATTCATAATACCATACAGCCTTCAAACTCCTTTGTCATACCTCAAAGCGTTTGAAAACAGAGCTGTGCTTCTAAAGTTGTCAGTGTCGACAGACTTGCGGTGGCTCTCGAAGGGAATGCTCCTGTGATTGTCAGACAAAATATTGCATCTTGGTGCGTACAGTACACTACGAGAAATCTTATCATGCCAGAAATAATATACACGCTACATTCCCTGTAAAAGCGGGACTATTATCTTTTATTCCCATGTACCTGGAGCATGTTAGCCATGGTCTCAGAAGAGGGGAATGTGGCAGCTGGGGCGCAGTGCCGCCTTCTTCTTCTTCTTTCTTTTTTTTTTTTTTTAAGACCCAAAAGGCCTCCCACCACGTCAGTAATGATCTCATTTGTATGCATTGTCCTCTTCAAATCTGTGTCACTATGGGACTTCCCTCCCAATGGGTCCACAGTACCTCAAATTACCACTTCCTCCTCTAATGTTTCCCCCCTGCAAACCTGCTGCACAGCTCCTTTACTCTAAATGAGCTACTAAACCAAAGCATTCATTGGCCCTTGAAATCTAAAAGCGGGTGGTGTCCAGTGGGAAGAATTAGTGCACATAAATTACCTCCAATTTCCTTCAGAGAAAGACAGTTTAACCACTTGATAACCCTTCTTTTGTCTTTACAGTGCAATATGATGAATGTATTATAGGACTTGTTAAGTAGATGTGATGTGTTTGCTGTGTTTTAACCATTGTTGCAGGTTATTAATGAAGTTTGATGTTTCCTTGACTGCCATGGAAATGTGCTGTGCTATTAATCCATAGATGTATCTCTTTTAATTATGATGTGGAGTGTGATTTTTATAAATATGAATATAAAAATTTAAACTAAAGCTTCCTGGGGAAAAAAATCATCATAAAGCTTCTATAAATATTTCTAAACAAAGATAAAACTCATTATAAACCACTGTATAAATGTGTGATGTCTGTTGCTGTTGCCAACTGTTTCAAGCTGTTTGTTAAACTTTCAAACTTTAAAGGCAACAGCGACATTGAGCGCTATCAAATGGCAAATAAGAAAATCCCGTTCAAATATACCCGGCCAGTAGAAGATTGGCTTCAGGAGAAAGGTAAATCTTTATCGAACTTCTAGAATGTTTTTCCTTTGATTTTCTGTCATTTCATCGGCTTGTTCCCCTTCGACCTCTGAGAATGAATAACCATCCCTTAAACCATTTAAAACAAGTTAAACAGTAAACCGTACTCTTTGTACATTTTCCTCTCCTTTTGTTTTTATTTTCTATTTTCTTTCCCCTTTTTTTGTCATTGTCATCTTTTTAAATTCTGTTGACTCATGGTGTCCAGTTAAAGGGACTGGAAAAGAGAATTTTTAAACGGTGCAGCAACAAGATTTAAAGTATCAAGTGCCCCTAATCTTTTGTGCAAAATTGACTTGGAGGAGGCATTATCTATGCTGCAACAGTAGGCCGATTGTTTTGAGAGGAGAATTAGCTCCCTTGGCTCAAATCCTCTGCAATGTTTGAGAACAAACTAATCAGTGGGCATATCCCCTGAAAACTTTCCAAACAGCAGGTACTTTTCCCTGCTGTAATTTATCTGATTGTGGTTATACACATCACACACTATGAAAGTCTCACTTGTTTGGTGTTGGAGAGCTGATTGGAGCCCTTTTGACGCAGAGCAGCACAGTGAGCCTGCCCAGGTGCACTGTGCCCTCATAGACTTGTGCGTATCAGTCACTGAGATGATCAAGTCAGCACCTCGTCTATGTTTAACACATTTTGGGGGGATTGAAAGAATCTGCTCCCCTTTCCTTTTTTTTTTTTTTGATACGTTTTTTAAATTTCCTCCTTCAACTTAATATCATTATAAACTGCATTTAAAGTTCATTGCACATAAACATCTTAACCTGATTATAAAGTCCCTTTAACAACCGCTAAAACACAGACAGGTCTGAAGAATCCCATTACTGCTGCATGCATGACTCCACACGTGCTATTTCATTTTTCGCTTCTGTGATATGAATGTCCTGTCCCTGTCATTCCATGCCCAGTGTATTATGTATTATAATTGTGCAGATGCCGGGAATGTAACAAGCTTGCTGTGCTGTGTCTGTAAATTATACAATGAGATTTTTAATTATGATTCCTGTATTTTGAAAGTTGTGTATTTTCTTTTCATAATTAATGCATGAGCCGCGTGTTTTGACAATGATATTTAGGCTTCTCCTAATGAAATTCACCGTGACATGTAGATGAGTGTGTATTGCTCATTCTTTATCATAATATGCCAAAGCCTGTATACATATTTATTAATCATTTTCCCGCATGAGTCCACTGTTTTGTCCAGAGAATATTAAGAGTTTCCTTGAAACATGTTCCAGCATATATTTCCAGACCTGCATGTGTTCACTCCTTTACAATAATGATGCTATAGCTCTATAGTGTCTGTTGTTTTCAGCATTAGAGTCTCTTCCAGTGGTGCTTTTTCTTGTATATGGAAAGAAAAAGCCTTCCTACTATAGACATCTAGCTGCAGACTTATCAAAAGAACAGAAAGTTGGGGTTATTGTGCTCCGACAGCTACATTCTCACAATGTAAATGCATGTCACGTCACCATTACAGTTTTAGTTTCATCCACTCTCATTTAATCAAGCAGTAAAGCAATATATAAAGTGTTCACATACATATTTAATCTTTTATCACTGCATCTAGTTACGCAGTCACTGGTAAAGGTGGTGCATGTCAAACTGTAGTGTCTGCAGTGCCTTCTGTCACATCACATTATTCCTTCATCCTACCTCATACCCACATTAATACTCCTCCATCCCTCCTGCACCAGGCCGGCAGCTGACAATCTTCAACACCCAGGCCACTATCTCCATTGGGGGAAATGACCGGAAGCGGCCCTACCAGGGCCAGCTCTCCGGCCTCTATTACAACGGCCTTAAAGTCCTGAACATGGCCGCTGAAGGCCACGCCAACATCAAGGTGAACGGCAGCGTGCGGCTGGTGGGAGACGTGCCCGCCAGTCGGGGCGCAGCACGCACCACCACCTCGGTACCTCCAGAGATGTCCACCACCTTCATCGAGACCACCACCACCCTGTCCACCACGACCACCAGGAAACAGCGCTCGCCACCCACCATTCAGGTACAGCAGCAGTTGACAGGAGATGTGGAGAGATTCGGTGGAAGTGCCTGTGTGTGGGTGGGAGAGTGGAAATGTGAGAGAGAGTGCATCTTTGTGTGTTTAGCTGTGTTTCCTCATGCAGAATTTGAAGGCAGAAGTTAACAGCTGAACCATTTCACCTCCGACCCTCTGTGTGATCCAATGCTTGAAAAACAGTAAAGTGGGACAGAAACATAGAAGCTCTTGAGATTATCAAGAACTACAGTGCACATGCAGACTTCACCATTTCATATATAGTTCCCATAGTTATGGACCAGATCTCTGCTAGAGCTGAGCTTAGTTAAAATCTATGTAAAAACCCATTTAATATTTTCACATTATCTTAAAAGATGCATCACATTTTAGGAAAGAGATTGTTTTCTTGCAGAGTTTGATGAAATATGGCTCTCATATCAGTCAGGATGAAAATAAAGCCAACAGGTCAGTGGCGTTGCTGGTTGCTTAAGCTCTACTGGGGCACAACTCATTCTGAACGGACTTTGCTTATTCTTTAAGCATTTATACTGGGGCTCATGCCCCAGTAAAAGGGTTAGGGTTAGTCTTGTAAAGCCCCTGCAGCAAGTGGTCTTAACTTATGTTATTGTAAATTAGCACAATGACAAGAAATAGGGAAGAACAGGTATCTTAGCTTTGCTCTGTCAGAGGGTAAATAAATCTACCTACCAGCACCTCGAATTAAAAAAAGAGTAATTTAGTCTTTTTATACCAAATGCACTGAGCTAACTTACATCACAGTGATATTTAGTCCTCTATCTGCAAGAAAGCAATTGGTTGTATTTCCCCAAGTTCAGAATTACTCCTTTAAAAACTCAAACTGGCGTTCAGTGGACACTTGGATACTTCAGCCACTGGTTTCCTGAGTCGTGTTCTACACAGCTATCTGAGGGTTAAGTGTTTTGTTTTGTTGATAATCAGGTTTAGAATGTGACAAAGTGAAATGTTGAAACAAAAAAAAAATCCTCTTTCCACTCCTCCAGTATTTTATGTGTTTTTGTGGCTGAGCGTGGGCGGATTGTAGCCGCGCTGCTTTTTTCCCAGCTAAATCACTCAAGGTCAGGATACTGTATTTCTCATTCTATGGAGGACTGAAGTGCTGCCGTTCATTGAGATGTGCAAATCTGGCGTCGCCGCTGCTCTCTTTCTCGACATTTCCCTCTCTCGCTGTCTGTGTCCATCTCTATCTGTCACTCACCCGCTCCAGCCTAACAGAGGCCTTTCTCCAATACATCCTGAGTCCGAGTCAGTGAATGTTATGCCGTGCCAGGAAAGTAATCACACAGAGCAGTTCTTTGACACCCAGAGGACAAATTGAACCATTCGTTGTTCATATTAAAGCAATAACTCTCCCTCTCGGGTGAGACGGGGTTGGAGAGAGAGGTTGGTTGGTGGACGACAAGCAGGGGGACCGCTGTTATCAGCCTCTTCACCTCGACAGCAGATTGCCTGGTGTGCTGTGATGATGGCCTTTCATGTCAGTGTTGACACTTGTATGTCTCTGTCAGTGCAGGTGTGGGGAGGCCAGTGTCAGAGCCACTAAGCACCCTGTGATTTGGACTGAGCTGACACACAGACCCGGTGTCAAGCCATCATACATGAGGTTTGAAGTTCTGGGGCAAAAGTAAAGCAGTCCATCTTCACTCTGTTTATGTGGCATCAGAGACCTGCAGTGATGATGATGATGATGATAATGACTGAGCTGAGATACAATCCAGTGTCATCTCCAGCTTCATCAACAAGGTCACAACAGATAAAAGAAAAAAAGGTATGCCTTGGAAAATAGCATTTAGTGGCTGAGGCTATTAATATCAAAGGAAGTCAATAAAAGTTCTGTGTGCAATGAAATGCTTTTATATGAAGCGCTCTCCTTTTCAAGGTTAAATGATGAAGTGATACCTCTTTAGTCAATACCCAGGATGCGGCTGTTTGATGCGGACTGATGCGCTTTTGTAACATAACAATAAAAATTTAGAGTTTTGCCCTCACTAAATTTTCACTTCATCTTCGTGCTGCTTCTCAGACTGTGCCTTGTTCATTCTTGTTCCACAGGCTCCCCTCTCAGTGTCTGCCTTTATTCACACTGCAGTGTCACAGAATTTCATTTGCCAAGGCCTTTAATTTTACAGTACCCCAGTTGGCTGTCAAATACCGTGGTGTGAGAGGGAAAGAGAGAGGACCTGTACCAGTCTGGCAGATTTCTCCACCCCTCGGGGTTAGAGGAGTAGAGGGAGTTGAGCTATCATTAGTGATATATTGCAGCACTGAAAGAAAGCTATAGGCATCTGACACAGTGTTTAAGGAGTAGGGTTGTGTTATTGTGCACGGGAAGACCAAAAAGTGTGTGTTTGGGCATCTTTTCACGCGACTATTTTTGGTCCACTTCACCAACACTTGCTTCTTTTTCGGAGGTGAGAAGTGGCAAATCCCCCGACATCTCGGGATCAGCAGAAAGAAAGACAGGGGTGGGAAGTGGAGAGAACCAATCTCACGCTTAATTAATGATAGCTCTACAGGGACGCACCGACACGACACACACGTTCGTTTTCTTTTACTCTCCCTCTCGCTTTCTGTGTCTGTGTTATTTAGCCGCTCTGCGGGTCAAACGGGCAACCGGGGGACTGAAGATTAACAAAGATGGAAAAAAGATTGTTATGTTTTCAAGGTTTCACCTCAACTCTTCCCTGACTGAGTTAACGAACCAGTCTTTTTTAATGATTATTGCTGTTTCTAGTTTGAAAAATATGCTTGGAATGAGGTAGATTAATTGGAAGATTTAAAAAATGTATAACCCAAACATACCTTTTTAACTAAAGCAGAAAATGATGAGGCTCAACAGCCTGACTTTTAAAAAACACAGATCAGGGAACATCTAAGGACAGCGTGACATTTGAAAGCATCAGGTAAATAAGTATTGTGATAATGAGGCTGTCATAACAAACTGTAGCTTTTTTAATGCACTGCACCTCCTTTTGTCCTGAAAACCTATTTTCCCGGTCCCTTTTTTTTCCCTCAGAGCAGTGTGATCTTACATGAACGCTCTGTTTTCTGACAAAACCAGAACAGTTTTTCTTACTTCACATCGGAGGTCTTTGTTTTTCTCAGGACTCTCTCTTCTCACTGGCTTCAGGTAGGCGGGTTTTTCTCTTTGGAAAATCGATGGTGTCACAAGTGCAACAAGAGAAGGTGACGAGAGTTGGTGGCTTCACTTGGTCTCTGCGAATCAGATGTAATTAAACCACACTCACAGAGTCTTGAACTGTCTTACTGAAGATGAATTTTAAACTTGCAACAGTTTCGTCTTTTGTCTCAAATATTGATCTGACAAAGAAATTCTAATACAAAGTGGGCCGTGAAATATGTATCTTTAAAACTCTGCTTAGAGTCAGATGTCAGAAAATAAGAAATAAATCAATAACAATAGCCATCTTTATCCACTCAGTCACAATCTGCCAAATCTGTCAGTCTTTATCCTGCAAATTCAAGAGGTCTCAGCCAAACAGAGTATTTTGTAATCTGGTTTTCCATTAAATGAAGTCTGCTGCAGTCTGAGAGTCATGCTTGTGGCTTTACACTGCAACCACTGCACAAGCAATTGTCAGGTGCTGCCGCATCATATCCGTTTCTTTGTGAACGTTATAAATGGCCTGAGACCTGGCATTAGATATGTCAACAAGCTGCCTCCCCCTGAAGATCCTGCCCACCGCCTACCCTTGCTCTCGCCGTCAAAGCCTGCACATCTTTTGAAGATTCGACCTGAGTCATCATTCTGTGTTTCATCCACTTAGCAGCTGGAACATTTCTTTGATCATGTGCCTCAGAGCGGGGTGACTAATGCTAACCATGTTAGCATCAGCTGCCTGCCCCTCCACTCGTCCCCACACTCTGTATATAGCCATGACACACAGAAATGCTAACATAAAAGGAATGTAATTTGACTTCTTTGCACTGCTATGAGATTTGCACGCTGAATTTCATATCTTTAACATGCATATGTAAAACTGAGGAGTTCACTGTAAACAAATCTCACACTTCATATTCCGGTTACTCCGTTCTGTTCCATCATCATAAATGTTATTAGTGTTTTATCGACTTGGCAAGAGAAGTAAATGAGGTCTAGAAGAGGAGTAATGCAGCGGTCAATATATAAACAAGAATAATTGTGTAGATATTGTGCCATTATAAACCTGTTTACTTTATCTTAGTCTCACAAGGATTGAAATGTGTAAATAAACTCAACAGAAATATGCAACTTGAACAAAATATGCGCACAAATAACTAAAATATCGTATCTCAACGCATACATTAGATTAAATAATAAAAGAGAATAAATAACTAAGACTGTCAGACAGTGATATTCCTTGGAGTATTGTTATGGGTAAAGAGAGAGAACCAGAGAGCAACACTGAACCCTAGGAGCGTCTGCGTCTGTTTAACAGTCTGATTGCGTGCAAACCTCTTGCAGAGTGTTTCAGTGCGAGCTTTCATGCTGCAGAGTCGTCCGCCTGACTTCAGCAGCTTTAACAGTTTATTACTGGGGTGACTGGAGTCCCTGGAGACCCTGAGAGCCCTGACCAGACACCGCCTGGTGTAGATGTCTTGAAGGGCGGGGAGTGTAGTTCCAATGGTGTGCTCAGCTAAGCGCAAAACCCTCTGCAGTGATTTCTGCTCTTGGACGGAGCAGCTACCAACCAGGCAGCCATGCACCCACTGAGGATGGTCTCAACAGCTCCACAGTAAAATGTCTGCTATACAGTGTGAGGGGGGTGGATTTGAACTTTCTGAACTGCCCGAGGTGGTAAAGTCTTTGCTGGCTTTTACCGATTGCTGCGTTCATGTGTATGGTCCATTTCAAGTCCTCTGTGATGTTGACTCCGAGGTACTTGAAGCTGCTCACCCACTCAACAGGGGTCCTGTTGGTGCTGAGGGGGGTGTAGTTCTTCTATTGAGCTTCCTCTGAAATCCATAACCGCCTCTTTGGTCTTGCTGATGTTAAGACGTAGGTAACAGACCCGGCACCACCGCACCAGGTGGTCCACTCCATCCAGGTTGAAACTATTGTCATCCCCTGAGATCAACCCACTAGCAGTGTGTCCTCCACAAATTGCACAGAGGAGTTGGGGCTGTGCTTATCCACACAGGCACATATAGCAGCAGACTAGGAGCACAATCATGTGGGGCCTTTGAACAAAGCCCAGGGATGCTCCAGAGAGACCCTTGAGGGAGTCCTGACACCCTTTGGCTATCCTGCATCGATCAAATAACAAAGTCTGACATTCACTCTTTTAACTCTTTGAAATCCAGTCAAAGTGTTTGTATTGATATAGAACGACTTACTAATTGTGCAATTGTTAAGTGTGCACATTGTGCAACACAAATAAATTCCACTAATAGCTTGCAGCATGAAAAGTAAATAATGAGAACAAGAGATGAGCCTCTGTTAAAGTGTAACTTCAGCAATATACACATCAAATCCCACAAACCTGTTTAAAGCTACACTATGTAGTTTCTCGGCCTTAAAATGTTTCTAAAGTCATTGAAGTGGTAGAAAAATGGTTAATAGGATGAATCGTGCCGCTGCTGCAGCCTGAGCGGGGTCATGCTGAATTGTTGCCATTGCTGGTACCAGTACCACTACAGGGGCACAGGTGCCGTTGGCATTGCCGGTGCTGTTGTCGGTGCTGTTGCCGGTGCTGTTGGCAAACAAAGAGGGCTTTGTGTGTCGCCGAAGCTCTGGAGCGGAGGCTGGTTGGCCATGCAGCCCAGCACAGGGCACTTGTGTGTGGGTGAGAGGAGCAGAGAGACTGGGCTTGATCTCAGTCTCTGGAGCTTAGCAGAGCTGCGGTGTACCAGGACCATGGTGGCGCTGCGTTCCTACCCGCACAGGAAAGATACACAGTGCAGTTGCGGCTGGGACGACCCTGCTCAGTCTTCAGCGACGCCACCATTCATCCTATTAACAATTTCTCCACCACTTAAATGAGTTTAAAAACATTATTTTAAGGTCGAGACACTTCATAGTGTTGCTTTAAATCATAATACAAAGATGTGATATAAAATGTTTGTGGTTCCAGAAGAAGCTGCCTGAAATCAGATAAATCACTTCGAGCAATGTCACATGATGGTTGGGAACTGAAGACTGCGAGTTCACCAGACTTCAGATCACCACTAGTCTGGATGGAGCTGCTGCATCAGCTCTTCAATTTGTAACTGTCTTTTGTAACAGATCTTAGAAAGTGTGATGCTTAATGAGTGGAGTATGACAGCCAGTAAAGCCAGCAAAAGTCTTTTTGTTTAACAAATTTATGATGCTACATTTGGAGTGCTGATCGTTCCTCAAGGCAAATCGCTGCTGTTGATTATGACTCCCACTCATAGGTGACATAAAGATCTGCTTTTTGTTCATACTGTTTTTTCTTTTTTTCTCAACTTGGAATATTTGGAGGCTGCATGTGAGTAATTGCTATCACACAGATTTCATTCAGGGACGGGGAAGAATCACAATGAGCTAAAACAGGTAGCTATAACACGTTAAGTGTCTACCTAAGCTTTCAGCTCTGTGGAATTGTGGTTGAACCAAAGAATGGATTTCACGCTTGCCAGTTTGACGTATATAGTCATTTTGGGAATGCTCATTTATGCAGGGGTCTTGTGGGAGATCAGCGTCTCTCGTTCTCAATTAACTCGCGCTGCTGGCCTGAGATGTTTGGGAACAATTAGGACGGGAGGCTGCAATCTAGAGTACCGCTGGGGAAAAGGGCTGAAGGAGAGACACTGAAAGTGATTTGCATGGCTGCTGTGTTAAAGAAATTGCTCGCGTCCATCATCTTCAACTGGCCTGGTGCTCAGGAGACGGGAAAATGAGAGGTAAATTGTTTGTAGTTTAATTGGGCTTTTTTTTCTGCTGAGAAGCAGGAAATAATGCCATAACTATGCGCTTGGATAGACTTTCCATGATGACAATAATATCACATTGAATGGAGACGGATTCCTCTTTGGCTCAGTGTGATGTCTGTATTTTAAGGTAATTTTCAGGGTGATTCTGATCAACAGGAAAATTTAGCGAGACGGGGACACATGCTGCAAAGGCCAAGAACCAGAATCCATTCGCACTGTTGCTAGATAAGATTCAGCACAATAGTGCCCAGTCTCCCTCCCTCTTTCTCTCCACACTGTTTTCCTTGACTTGTCTATTTTACACTGTCTGTCTAAAGTACGTCAGGGATGTTGCTTAACGCCTGGGGATATATGATAATCACTGATTTATTCTCTCTTCAAGAGGCAGTGAGCAAGGCGCTGTGCAGCATGCTGTTTGGCTCCATGTGGTAGTCTGCTAGATGATGTTTGATGAGTGTGTTCATTTGTGTGTTCATCTGCTGCTATTGTGTAGGCACGCAGGTGTGTGTGAACAGAAGCGCATATAGGCGGATGTGCCCCACTCCTCCACCTGCTGTCAGTCATCTTCTCTTTTCAGTTAGTTAGTCTCTGTGATCACCTGCCCTCACAACCAGTGCCCAGACCTGCCAGTAATTGTGTGAAGGTCAAACTCGTAGACAGGTATTCCTTGGGATGTTTTCTCTTTTCACTGCTATCCTTCTTTTTTCTTTCGTTGTTTGTACCCCTCTTTCTCCATGCCTTTTTTTTTCTGGCTGCCCCCACCATACACTAAAGCTCCCAGTGAATTGTGGCAGAGAAATGTTGGAGGTCCGCTAGTTGCTCAGTAGGTCCAATTAGCAGACAGCAGACTGATGGGGACCCTGCTGGCGTGTGGCTCATTAGAAGGATAGGCACACACACGTCCGTGCACACACATATTTTGCAGTAGGATCTCTTCATCTTTTCCCCCCACACACCTGCATACAAGAACAACTGATCTGAGCAACCGTAACCCGCATAAATTTGCACACACACACACACACACACACACACTCACAAAATCAGCCTGTTGCTGCCACAGCGTCTCAACAGAAGAGAAGAGAAGCACAGTATAGGGACTTTCAGTGTGTGTCTCCTACCATCAACATGACAAACTCATTCCAGCACTGTCATGGATTGTCTGTCTTGTGTGTCGCCCGAGTGTGTGTGCAACATTGTGAATTCCTTTATGAATTTTTCATGTCAGCTTGGTGTGCAGGAGAATATGTACATAGAGCTATTTCCATTAGACTTCTCTGTGTGAACATGTTTATAGTTGTTCACAATTTCACGTCTGTAGATTGTGTTCCTGTGTGTGTGTGTGTGTGTGTGTGTGTGTGTGTGTGTGTGTGTAAGCTCAGGAGCAGTTTGTCTCCCAGTGTGTGTGAACCAGCAGCTAGCTCCAGGGGTTTTGAACCACAGGAGTTTTTGTAATGGATGTCCCCCATGCCTCAAAACACAGCTTATATAGATCCTGCAGGAATGCGTGTGTGTGTGTGTGTGTGTGTGTATAAACCTGCTGTCTTGTCAGCCACCACTGCCAAGGCGGGGCACTCACTCTCAAAGGGGCAAGCAAACAGCACACATCGGTTACACACACACAGTGCAGTCTGTTTCTGAGCTGACCAGCAGGACATCAGAACATGCTCTGGGTGGTATACACACTTACTTCATGCTGTGCTGCCTCCAGAAATGGCTGACTGGTTATAAACAAGATACACATACCCAACTAAAATCTCAAACATACAACTGAAACTACAGAGCTACACTGCCAGCCAGCCACTAAATAATGCCAGTGTTTAGCCAGTTCCAACCATGCAATGCAATTGACTTTAATAGACCATGTTAGTCAGGGACTTTAAATGCCTTCTAATTATACAGCATATCTGTCCTTGAGTTTCACAGAACAACTGTGGATTAAAATATCATCCCAAATGTTATTCAGGGCCTCACATATCAAATCCAGATTCTCCTCCTTTCAGTACAGATGTCATCTATCCCCGAGCACATGCCAGCAGACTTACATGGATTATCAAAGTGGAACAGTCGGTATTAAATCCTGTGCCAAGCCATTTTGAAAAAAGTTGTGAGTTTGCTGCAAGATCCCACACTCTTGATGGTGTTTAATTAACTTTTTTCCAGCACAACGGTTCTGGGAACAAAACTGTTATAGAAGTTAAACTTCCATTGCCAGCATTTTTTCCTTAACACTACAAGTTACTTTATATCAGACTTGGGAAGTTGCTGCTTTCGCAAAAGCTGCACCAGTCAGTCTACACTTTGTTGGCACAGGAGATTATTCTAGCTGTTTTTTCTTGTTTAAGGTTAGTTTACTTTTTGATGTTTTACATCAATATTTTAATATTTTTGGAAAATGTTCTTATTAAGGTTGCATGAGACAATCAATATTAATGTCATCCCTGTGTTTGACACAGAGGTAGCTTGGTGATCTTATTAGCTTAGCTTAACATAAAGTCTAAAAGCAGCTGGAAGCTATGTCGAAGAGAGTTTCTACATATTCATAAGTGCTGTATTTCTACGTATTTAATATATAGAATAAATGACATAGATGATGAAATGAGACAAAACCAAGATTGTTTGCGTAATAGGCAGAAATCAGGTCCTAATCAACATTAGCTTAAACATTTGTAGCCAAGTTAACGCTAGCATGGTAGCCTTAGTGAAAGAAGAAAAATGGAAATATTTGGAAAAGCTGAAAGACATATATCAGTGTTTTTAGTTTATTTTTGTTGGGGTTGATGGATGTAAGTTGCTTTACTCTGCCAAGCTAGGCTGAAGCTGTCACACAGATATCTTATATGCTGAACTCCACACAGACATGAAAAACGGTAACTTCAGGTGTGTTTGAGGCGGCACTCACAGAGCTGGTGACTTATTCCACCGTGGGGATCAATGAATCTCTCCCGACTGCTGAACTGTGAATATATTTGCTGCCAGCCTGTGATATGCACTTTGACTGTGTGAATTTACGTCTGTATGTGGGAGAGAAAGAGGGAGACTTTGCGAGGGTGTTCAGGGATCTATATATGCATTACTGTATCTGTGTGCACAGAATGCACCATGTGTCTTCCAGAGTCAATAGGACTTAATTAAATATGTATCACACAGACACAGCCTTTGATGTTTCACAGCAATAATGTCTTCTGTTTCATTGCTCAGCTGAGCTGTTAGCAAGGCCCAGTAATGTTTCTCCTTTGTGTCCCTGGAGGCTCGATGCAAACTGCAATGAAACCTGTTGCTCTTAATAGCAATGAGTGAAGAATAATTGTGAGGATTCATGCGTCTGTGTGCATCCATGGGAAGTCATCCCATATGCATGTAAGCATGCAATGGTACTGTAGGAGGGCTCAGAAGTACGATATTTAAAAAAAAAAAAAAACATTTCTCTGTTGGTTAGTGATTACGTTTCAACTTTCATCTTCTAAAAAGAGAGTAAATCGAATGCTTAATTTGGTTTGTGCTCATTAGGAAGTGAACCCAAATGGGACCTCTGGCTAATTTGGGAAACGTAAAGCTGCCAGAATCAGCCATTACATAATGCCTACATTGATTTAGTATTACAGCCTTGAAGTCATAACAGTCTTTGACTGTGAGAAATACAGCAATATTGAAATGGATTGAAAAGGGAGCTGAGAGTGAAGTCCACAAGGAGAAGGTACAGGGTCCGATTGCAGCTACTTGCTCCAGACTTCACACGTTCTCAATAGAAAACCAATAGCTCTCCCAATTGAACATATCGTCTTACTTATTGATTGTATTGTTGCAATTAGTGAGGTCAACTCAGGTCTATTTATAAAGCCCTTTGACTCAGAGGCATGTCCCTGTCAACAGGCAAGCAAACACAAACCTCCTTAGATTTAGCTAATCAGCAAACATTCACACTAACTCATTAGTATAACAAGATACCATTAGAGCAACATTGTCTAACATGTATTAAGTTTCATTTGTGTATTGAATTAGACAGAAAAGAAAAGTACAATTCGCTGTGAAGTGCTTGGATTAAATCAGTACAACAAACTGATTCAGAATGAAATCCAATGCAGAACTGACGTATTCAGACTCATTCAAGCCTTGTTAAAACACTGTATATTCATGAGTATAACGCACATCCAACAGATCACATCAGTGAAGACAGAGAGTTTAGATGATATTCACCACAGAGCAGCATATACTGCAGCACTGCAGTGATGTAGCAATAACAAACTAAAACCGAAAAAGAAAGTGAACATGTGGCAGCACTTTTAAAATCCAAAGGATCAGAATCTGACAAGTGCAGATGTGCTACTGTTCGCTCCTCTGTTAAATGAGCTTGTTCTTGTAACCGTATCATCTTGGGTTCTGGTCTAGTATGAGTAATGTGGACTTCAATCCAGAAAATTACTTGGCAACTACTTATGTATTTGATTTCATAATTTAAAAAGTGCCAAAAAGTCCATGTGTACGGCATCAAACGACTTAGTAAAGTGAATGTCTTTGATCATTTGCTGTACAAAACCACCTATTGTGGGCATGAACTCGAAAAATGCGATGAGAATTTTTCATTATCTCCTGGCATTTTATAGAGAAAAAGTTGTTGCTGTGTCTCAGTAACCTTCAGTACACTCACATGTACTGCACTGTGGACACCGTGTCCTCGCTGGCACGGTGCATGAATTGTAACAGGGCCGTGTTGTCCCAGATCTGCTATGCCATTGTACGGTCAAATGATGATGGCAGCATGTGTCTGTCATCAGCACCTGCCAAAATATCTGCAGGTCAGTTTCAAGTTAATATTCTGTTCCCTGTGTGTGACAACTGTGGCATATGACAAACATTGTCACACACATCATCAGCTCAGCATCGGTTCAGTCTGAGGCTTAACTAAACCTGATCATATTTGTCAGTTCTATGTAACAACATTTCGTGAAAATAAACCTGATTTTCCCAAGTTGTTCTGGTTCAGCTGGTAATCATGGTAAAGGAAACACCCTCTCTGCTGGTCTTCAAGCAGGAATACAGTTCCCTTATTTTCATTTAGAGGAGCAGTCTCAGCCAGTGTCTTTTTGATCCTCCAGTGAAATGGAGCCCTTTCCATGTCTCTTTCCTCCCTGGCGCTCTCATCTTCTCTCTGCGTCTCCTTTGGTCACGGTTTTCAGGACAGCTCTCCACCACATCCATATGAATTCCCCACTTCCACTTTGAAGGGAGAACCACAAACGTGGTAACACAGACCAGCACTCAGAGCTGTAATCGCTGCTCCAATTTCACCTGAGAACATCATGGACTTGCATAGAGAGAGAAAATTTCCTTCCGTCTCTTGTCTGCTCACCTCACATGTCACTCTCCTCATGTCTCTGTCCACGTGACCATGTCTGATTCTCACTTATTCTGTCTCTGTGTCTGCACTTACATGTTTGTGTTTGAGTGTTTGTCACAGGGTTTCCCTGATGACCTTGTACACTGCAGCAGGGGGGTGATTAAAGATCAGGGCCAAAGACCATTTCCTTTTCCATGGGAAGATGAATGACCCTGTTTGAAAGTGGCTGCCTATGGCCTCAGGGCAATTAGAGTTTGCTGTGAGCCAGCAACCCTCACTGTTCTGTGTGCAAAGGCAGGTCCTTGAGAAAAAGAGAAATACTGGCACCTAACCCATTCTGCTGAAACCAACACCACGGTGATAGTGAACAAATTAAATGCATTTTCTTCTCTGATTTTTTTCCTTTCCAGCTGTTTGCCTCCTGCTCTCCTCACCCACTTCTCCCGCCCCCTTTCAATTTCTCCATAAACCGGGACAGAAAAAAATGTGCTGACTACAGGAGGCCAGGAAAGGCCCACCGAGGGTACTCATTCGCAATATCAATATTTGATCTTGGAAATCATTTAGCATGTGGCTCACAAGGTCCTACATGTTGATTCTGCTGCTCATTTCGCTGTAATTTATCCACTACACTGACAGAGAAGGTTAACAGCAGGACTTTCTGTGCTGCTTGTGTTCTCTTGCCTCTTTTAATAATATGGTCACTAATGAAGATTAAACATCAAGATCAAATGTTTTATTAGACTCACCTCTGTGTGTTATTTTTAACACGAATCTCTGCTTCCATTTCCCTCCCCCACCTTTTCATCCTCGCTATGTTTTTCCCTGATAAAGCATCTTATCTGTCACAGAGCAGGGAGCATGAGCAAAAAGAGTTGTGGCAGCCTATTGATAGGGATATGGCCCAGCGCCATTGATTCCCCTTGTAATACAAGCCTCTCCCTTGTCGGCCTGTCAAAGCCCAGATCAGACATGATAACGCGCACATCAGACAGCCGTCAATAGAAAGGCGAAGCTTCCGCCATGGAGATGACTATCTTATTTTGGTGCGAGGACTGGTGTAGTGGAGGAATGGGAACTAGTCAGATAGCGAGAAAGAGGTGATGAGAGTGGGAGTCAGTCCGACCTCTGATTCCTGTCACTTTTTGGACAATTTTTCAACCTGAAAAATAGTCTGCAGTGTGTGTATCCGCCTTCTAACATGTGACATATTTCCAAGGTGACCAAGAGGCACCTTGGGCAAAAAAAAAAAAAATAAAAAACTTGCTTTGAATTGTGTGTCTTTGATTTGCCCTTGCCTCTGCGTCGTCACTTTGATCTCTGAACATGCAACCATATTGGATATCCATGGCAACTGACTGCCAGGATAAGGCGCTTGAGGAAAATTGATTTGTTTGGGATTTATTCCCATCAGTACTAAAAAAGAAAAGAAAAAAAAAAAATCAGCTTTAGCCATTGGGCACTTTGGCATTGTAAATAAACCAAATTGGGTTTGATAGCAGGCTTGTAATGTGGATCTATAATGTTGTGTCTCTTCCTTTATTCTCAAAAGGCTTTGTTCCTCCGTATCCCTCACCCTCTGGTCACAAAAACATGTGAAGGTCATTAGTTATGATAAGACCACGGTTTGTTCAGGAGCGACCTCTGTGCCCTCACTGATATTATGACTCAGTGTACTGTACTTAAGCATGTGATAACCCCCCCCCCTCACCTCTGGAAGACACAGCACTCTTCACGCTCATATTTCATGTCGTGTTTGTAACCCAGAGGCCATGACTGTGTTTTAGCCTTTACACTGCTTTTACTGACCCAGGGGAAAACTATAGACAGTGGTCGAGTACATTATGTCTTTCTTTCCCCCGCCGAGCACAAGCTGTTGCTTTGATGTGACCGATCAAATCACCGTCATGCTCAGCAGAATATTCAACTGCAGCCAGAGCTGCAGATGCAGCAGCTGCTCTTGTTATCGTCCATGTATTTGAAGAGTTTCTGTACAAGTCGAAACACTAGCTTTCATAATCCTTAGACAATGGTCGTCAGCACATTATTAAGTTATGGTCTGTTTTAAGACATTGTCAAAGTGTCTCATTACTTATGTAAGTTAAAACAATTCTAGAAAACGTACATGACATTTTACAAAACTTACAGACAGTAGTGTTAATTACAAGGCTGTTAATTATTTATACAATGATGTGCATCCTTTCTCATAGTGTTCAACGTGTTTTTTAAAAGTCTGCAGTAGCTTCTGTGTAACTCTCTGTGCAGGGACATATGCTGTAATGGCAAATAGTCATAGTTTAGCACCACAATTTGCTTCGTATCTCCTTCCTGTTTAATGTTCATATTTGTTGCAAAAGCAATTACAAATGAGAGGTCGACAGCTGCAGCTGCAGCTGTGACAGTGCTTTGGGGTTGAGGTGTTGCATCATCTTGTACTGCGATAGAAGATTGTGGATGTTTCTGTCGTGGTTTTGGTCTGAGTTAGTTAGAAGTATTTAAAACAAAATGTCCTTTGTCTCTGTTCTCTTGCCCCCTGTTTTGAGTCAGGTGGACTGCCCTGTGCCGGAAATGTGTGGCTCTGCTGTATTGAATAGTGGATTTGATTTCACGGTGGAAAAAATCTGTCAGACATGAGTTGCATTCATCTACTTGACACAGCAGAGTGCTGCAGCCTGCACTCCTACTGCTGCTGATTTACACAGACAGTGCCCAGTAAGAATATATGTCTGACAAAGATAAAGGTTATCTTCCATATCTGTTATACTGGGATCTCATTTGGAAGGTCCAGTATAAACTGGAGGAACAATTTACCACAACTAAAAACTGTTTGAATCTAAAGCTGGGCAGATGAGTGTTGTTTCAAATGCCTTACACTATACAAAGCTAGAGTTCCTTGTCTTTTTTGATTATAGATAAGCTGTAGGTTCTACATTAACACTGTGAAAGTATCAAAGCCTCAGTCCACAGAGAAATACACACAGCCTGTATTCAGAAACTGAGCCTTAAAACCAGCTGTCAAGGCCCCTATAACTTTGTGATGTCACAACAAGACACTCACCACTCTCAGCCATGCCCTAAGCCCCCAGCTACGTAGATCCATTGTCCAAAAACGCCAGGATTTGTGTTCTTGGAGAGTTTACCTGACATCTGCTACATTTTTATTCCATCACTGAGAGAACAGCCATTCAAATGAGAGGGTCAGTGCCTCCTCAGCTCTGATTGGCTGACAATCAGCGACCCGTTGTTACTAGAGCTCCAGAGAGAAGCCTGAGAGAGGAGATATAAAACTACACTGCGCTGGTTTTTGATTCGTAAAAGCACAAATATATCTTCCCATGGATATCAAAGCTTCAAATGTACCGGAAAAGTGTAAAACATGAGACCTTGAGGACAGACTTGAAAAATATGACCACATCCCTCACAAATGAAACAAAGCCCACGCGCTCTAACTCATATCTGACGTTTATTGGCAAACCCTTTCTTTCCACACTGCTCCATCAGTCTGCAAGTTGTAGTCAAATTTCTTTGCATAAGAAATTATAGATCTCCTCTGGACGGGCGTGTCCTCTCTCTCCTGTGGTGAAAAAGTAGTTTTTTTTAGTAAGTGTTGTTTACTAAGTGTCAAGTTTATTGTTAATCAATCTTGCAGCCTCTTTGTTCACTCTGAGGTCAGGCCTGACTTGTGATGCAGCATGCTCTCCATTCACTCACTGAGGTAATTGCAGCTTTGCCTGTTAATGGTCTCTGCATTGCTGCTGCCTGCTTCACAGTAGTCAGTCCAGACTTTCTGATTAAACGCCAGAGCAGCTTTGTCGAGGCCGAGACCGCCCAGCGTCCGTGCACGTTCTCCATTTTGTTTGTGTCAATGCCATCAGCTGTGAAACTAAAAGCTGTGTATTTTGAGAGTTGTCTCCCAAGGAGGCTGTCTATCTTTATCGATTGCCAGTGTGATCCTTTTAGTTGATGTGCTGAAGTGGTCAGAGGTAAATGCTGTTTTAATGAAGTCTGACTATTGATCTGACTCTGGTGTTTGTTTGTGGAGTTAGGAATTTGAGTATCTCTCCAAAGCAGGGTAATCAGGATAATCAGGCATGATGCACATAGCCTGTGAGTTTTTATGTCCTCAAATCATCGTGTATGATACACATTTTTCACACACACACACACACACACACAGGAAGTGGAAGGCATATGCGGACATATTATAGCTTCCCACACACACCCCTGTAAATCCCACCACCCATGCCTCTCTTCAAATGACGATGAGAATGTTTGTTGAGAATAATTACACCAAAAAAGAAATCACTTTGCTGCCAAAATATATCCCACTCTATGTTATGGAGATTTAGACAGAGAATTGGATTTCCCCAGCTGTGAAATCAGTTTTTGTAGTCCCGCTGGCCAACCGCATCATTATGCTTTACCCCGCTGTAGGCACCCATCATTGCACAAATGCAGCCTATGCCTTTTCCGCTCCATGAGCTCCCTTTGCGTTTACTACATCTAGCCTCATGCCATATGTTATTATCGACGTCTCTGGTCAACTGAGAGAAGACTGTGAGCTCCATGTGTCACTCCATTGGTTCTGCATTAGCCCAAATGCGGAAAAATGGCACCCTAAGCCCCTCGTGAGAAGCACTGCAATCTAAACCATTGTGACGGGCGGGGATACATCATGTGTTTATGAAAGTGAATCAGGCGCATATCTAGTGAATCTACAAATGTCATACATCACACTTCAGAAGCCCTCTTCAATTTCTCTGAGTGGAATCAAAGTTGCTTAGATGAGAGGGTCTCTTACAACGAGTCTGTAGATGATTTTCAATGAATTGGAAAGTGAATACATTGGAGTATGTCCTTCTACCATTTAAATGCAACCTTTACAATGCATGAGCTGAGGCAGTCACTCCTCTGCTTCAGTGTGGATAGGCCTGAAGATGAAGTGCTTAATGATTTTCTCCTTGCAAGAGTTCTGCAGTGCTGTGCAGGGCTTTGGCCTCAGTGTGCAGACGAGTCAAGAGAGCACAGAGATTATAAGCATTTGTGATGAGGCTTACCCCCGGGGCTAAAAGCCACGATATTTGACAGTCAATTGCATTGATTAACCAGACTTTGACCCATTTACAGCACCGTCAGTCTTTCATTAAACTGTTGCTGGAGCTTTGCTCAGATATGAAAATGTGGGGACATTTAAAGCACCAGAGCGGCTGCAAATGATCCACCTCCCACTAAACCTGAGTCAGTGACATCCTAAAGTCAAAATAATGAAAAGCTCCTAATCTCGGCCCAGCAGTATACACTTTTATATGATTAACTAATAGGGAGCCTGCGTTTTAAAATGAGTTCCAAAATGTATGTAAATTTAGGTCAGTAAATTAACATTCACACATAAAAAATATATATATAAATAAAAATGTGATTTACAACATAAAATGTAAAAAAGACAAAGAAATAGCAGACAGCGAGAATGGGCTGAATCATTTGAATCATTTGATGAGGCTGTGGGGGCACGTCTGACAAAGAAACCTCAGGAACCATGGCCATAATAAACCTTCTCATCCTTTATTAGATGGAATATAAAACCTTCATGTCTGTTTCCAGCCGACAACCGGCCAGAGCCCTGGCATGGTTGAAGCTAAATGTTAGGTTGTGCCTGTCATAAAAATCCCTCTGTGCTTATATGTCATCAGTCACCGCATTGACACTCGAAGCATCTGGGAATGTGGAAAGACTGATGCTCTGATGACTGTTCATTTGTGAAGGTTTTCACCTCGAAGGGAATATGTATGAAATAAATGAAAACTCATTTCTAGATTCATTTCACCTGAAGAGAATCTCAGCTCATCTACAACTTAAATATGTCTCATTACAGAGTGTCACAGTTTATGCAGCTGATTTTCTGTCTATTTTCTCTATACATAAGACATGACACACACATTTATTACTGTGCTTTTAAGCTGGTTGAAAAAGATGCCTTTTAATATCTCTTCATGCTCAATGCAGCCTGTGCTGCAGTATTTTTCTTTTTAGGGAAACCAGGTTGCACAGGTAATCAGAGAAAGCACTGGTGTATGCTGCATGATATTGAATGTATGGATTAGTGTGTATGGTGTGTATGTGAAGCTGCTGCATCCGAGGCAGTGAGAATATTTGCTCAGTGCTGAGATGCTGTCGGCTTCAGCTGCAGAGAAATTCAGCGTGAATGGACAAGAGGCAGGCAGTGTTTTCAGTTGATCCTTGGTTATGGTGTGATGGTCTCAGGCTGGAATTGCTGGAACAGACTTTGAAGTGGCTCGAGGTTTTCATCTCTCTCTCTGTCTCTCTCTCTCTTCTCCTGTCTCCCTGCCTCCCACATCTGCTGGTATCATAATAACAAGCAGTAACCCTCTTTCAACAATAACCAAGACTTTTACGCCCATAATGTGGCTTCAATAAATAATGTCATGTTTACCAAGGGGCCATATTTTACAGCAATTTAGTTCACAGCCTCCCCTCTCGCTCCGTTTTTTGCCTCCTCACTCTGGAGTACAGTACATTATGTGGTGCATTATGCACACGAGTGCCAACACGCATTAACACATTATCAAACGTTCGGCTACAGACAATAGCACGGGCCATCGTGCATAATCATGGGACACATTAGGAATACGCTTGGAAAAAAATCAACTGTCTGGCTGTGAGGGCCGGTCGACATGCATGTTGAATATCAGCGTGTGTGTGCTCATGGTAGAGGTGGACAGCTTTCTCCAGGCCCCGGTGAAAGCAGCAGCAGCAGCACGAGCATGGGGGCGCGTTTCATTAGTCTGTCAAACTCAATGATATTTAGAGCTCCACACCCTCGGCCAGGACTGGAAAACTCAATCAGCACTCTGATTTCATAACCCTGCTTGGTGACAGGGCTTATTTTATCGCCCCGCTGATTCATTCTAATAAACGCCGGCTGCCCAACGCACCCCAGCTGAAATACAACCACCACCACCCCCCCCTCTGTCCTCCATGGGTCGACCCGAAAAACGGGAGGGGAGGGTTAGAGGATAAATCAGAATTGTGGGAACTGGCGGGTGGAGATAATCCATCGCTGGTCCGGCTGTAGCTTGCAAGTCTGCCACCCCAACCCACCCCTCCCTCCCTCCCTCCACACCCTTTAGCACAAATCAGGAGCTGGGACTGTGTTGATCTGTGAGGGCTTGGTGGGGCCATTGATTGTGGACGACGGAGGAGGAGAGGGGTGATAAATAATCGGAGGCAGACTGCGGAGGGTGAAGGAAAACAATTATCTGCGGAGGTGGAAAGCACATAAAGTGAAGAATGATAAACACTGTGAAATATGATTGACTCCAAGTGATATATGGAAGCTGAAGGACAGGCGGAGAGGTCTGTGTGTGCAGAGATATCCTTGAATGGAATGGCTGTGTGCAAGCTGAGGAGGCTCTGTACTGCCCCGGGCCTAACCACATTTTCCTGTACGTGTGTGTATGTGTGTGTGTGTTTGTGTGTATGTGCGTGTGCATGTGTGTAAATGTGTCTTTCTCCACAGACGACAGATGACATTGTTTCGTCAGCAGAGTGCTCCAGTGATGACGAGGACCTGGAAGAGTGCGACTCCGGACATGCAGGTGGGATGGGTGTGTCGAGTTGTGCTTGCTCTGAACCTGGTCTATTTCTCCTTATCTTTCTTTGATTTGCTACCGAGGAGCCTCTCCTCTTAGCATCATGTCCCATGGGAGCTTCAAGTGTAACTTCAAAAAAGCCCTCGGAAAAGTAGCCACTGTGAGTAACACACACTAGTGTGAAGGGTTCTCAGTGTACATCTAAAGTTCAAAGAATCTCTTTGGAGATGGACGAAAGAAGTAAGAATTAAGTTTTCTATATCCTTAGCATGCTCTCTGCAGGAAGTCCCAACTTTACCTGTAAATGCATACATCACATATTCAGCCACTGTAGTTAAAACTCATACCTTTCACCTCGAAAACAAGTTACACTTAGCTATGGGGCCACTGGTTGCAGACATGACGACGCATTGATACTAATTTTGTTCTCTCAGCATTCGGTCGAGAGCAAAACTTTACTCAACAAAGTACGAAATTAGTATCAAGCCTCATGTCGCCCGCACTGATGCTTCAAAATGTATCTGTCCTGTACATGGTTGATTTCCTCTTGCTGTGCGTGTGTGTGCGTCTCTCTTGACAGAGGATACATTTTGAGATTCTTTCGAGAACAAAGATGCTTTCAGCATAGATACTGTGATATGTAGCAGACTAACTGCAACAGAGCCTCTTCCTCCCTTCTCCTTCTTCTTCTCTTGTTTGTACCTCTGTTTCCTTCGTCGGAGGCTTGCCTTACCTGAAACATTCTAATAGAGAACAGATATCCTCGAATTTCTGTGCGCATCGTCTCTCTTCCCTCCTCCCTTTACACATACACACACACACACATTGACAAACAAACACACACACACACACATCACTTTGTGATTAGATCAAAGTGATAAGACATTCACTCAGTGGAGTTTGAAAATAAGAACAGAGCTGGGAATAAAACCGCAGATTTAAAAGGAGTGGTTATTTTTGAGGCAACTTGGGTTTGGATGACTTTTGAACAAGTGGCTGTAAATCGCACTTATGCCCAGGAGCAGCTGGCACATGTCCTAATAGTATGGAGTAAAGTAGGAGAGCTTGAGCTTTGAAACTGGCTCAGTATGTGAAAAGCGTCTCCCCCTAGGCACCCTGGAAATCATTAACGGCTCAGGCTATTTGATTGCTTCACTGTCCTTCAAAACGCCATCATAGCAGACTAATTGATGCTGTGTTATTCTGGCTAAATAGGGCTCAGTGTAGCACCAAGCATATGTCCACTTTTCACAGCTAATAATAAGCCTAAGTTGGAACAATGCATTGCCCTTTCACTTTCGCACGCTCCCAGAACATAACAGATAATCGAGCGTTTATTTATTTCTCTCGGAAATGAGGTCTGTCTGTGTAATTTACCAGATATTCTTCTAGTCATTTTACCGTTTTCCTCCAATCTGTGAAAGGAACTCGTTTACTTTGAAGCCTTATCAGACTGTAATAGCGTTTGTTTCCTTGAAATTATGACCACATTTAGGTCCTCGTGCTTATGGCTTTTTGATGTGAAGAGAAAGCCATTTTCTCCGTGCCTTCATGCAGTATTTAGGTGCTTTATCTAGAAGCACGAGTTGCTTTCTTAAATCAGAGATTATTGAAATTGAATGGGCAAATTTTTTACGGCTCATGTGCTTCGTTTTATGTGTCCCGACTGTTAAAACCTCAAACCCAAGTATTCTCAAAAAGTGGAAGTGCCAACAAAGTGTAGTGTAAGAAGTTTCTACTCAGGGAACATGGTGCCCTCCCCTCATATAGTGGCAACATATGTAGTCATACACACTCATACATACTGTACATTTCACCATGTTGACACAGAAATTCATATCCTCATTCCTTGCCCCGCTTCCAGTCGTATGAACAGTTGCATGACATGATGTTGATTTCTTTTCTGTTGCATTTCGTTTGTTATTTTTTTCTCCTGTGATGCACATATGAACATCTCTTTTCTGTATCGATTTGGACCCAGCTGCTGGGTTGCTTAAGATTTGAGCCTTTTTTCTGTTTTGTTTTGTTTTTTTTTTGGTTTGTTTGTTTTTGTTTGGTTTTTTGCGTTACTTTGGGACCGGGGCGGGTTGAGTGGGGTGATTTGATTTTCTTGTTTTGTTGTGGTTGTTTTTATTTTTTTCTTTGGTGTCCTCCTCATCATCCGTCGTCCATCCTCCAAGCAAGGATAGAGCCGCTCCTCCCGTTTTTGCCTCATCTTGTGCCGCATGAACTTTTGGTGGTTGGAAAATTTCAAAGTTCTCCTCCTCATCAAGTTTTGTGTTTATTTTTTTGTGCCATATGGCTTCTAAAGAAACATCCTCCCCCCATTTTCGATACAACATAGGGAAATGAACGGCAACAAAATCTTTTCTTGCCATCATCCTTTTTTTGGCCTTGTGCAGGCAACCCCATTCTGTCTCAAGAAAGTTGTGTGTGAAAGAATGACTCCCTGTCTACCCTCCCGAGCGTTAACCCCCCACCCCACCCCCCTACCCCCTTCCATCCCGACTCACCCACCTTTTTTCTTTTAGCCTTTCTGCATATACATGTCTGTTTGAATGCAGATGGCATAAAAAGACTTTTATTGCCACAAAGTATATCTGTTTTTCTATTCTATCTGTTGCTCCAAGTAGAAGGCATTTGTGGCATGCACACTGTACTGGACTGTACCGCAGCTGTATAGACTAACTGATAATCCTCTCCCCCCACCCCCCTGCTTCTGCATGGATATGATTGGCATCCATTTTGTGTGCTGCTTCTTCTCCACCCATAAGTCTCAGGCTAACCCCCAGCTGGCTTCTACTACATGTCAGTGTGTGTTCGGGGCTACAGCGGTGGGCCTGCACCGCCGCCGTTCCCCGCAGCAGCCCCTCCCTCAGAGGCGTCCTGTGTTTGTGCTTGTGCCTGCTGTCTCTGTCTGCGCTCCGTCTGTGTCTGCCAAACAGCCTGTCTTGTCTGCTGTACGTGGTCGTCTCGTGGTTGTGTTGTCTGTGTGTTTAATAAAAGTGTTAAACCTTACCTTTTACCCTTGATCCCATGTGAGTTCCACAAGAGAGCAAAGAAAGAGTGTGCAGTGATTTGACCCTCCTCTGAAAAAACACAGTTAAATGCAGAGATGCAATAGCCTGTCAAAAAAAAAAAAAGTACCTGGAAAAGACTGATGAAACAGAAGAGATGCTTAGTTTAGAGAACAGCAAACACCAAGTCAATTTCTGATTTAATTTCACAGTGATTAACACTGCTGCAGCTTGTCATCACCATGTAATCAGAGCAATTTTGTGATTAATATGTAATTATATTGTAGTAATTGATGCAAATGATTTTCACAAATCCACAAGTACAAGTCAGAATGTTTGATGCGTACATACAGTACCTAGGACGTGCTACAATCCTATAAGACATTAACACTTAGAGCCCATGAAAATAATTAGTTTCAAATAAAAATAAAACTTTATTAGGACTAACTAGAGATAAAATGCAGAATGAAAGAACTTTGTCGCAGCAGACATTTACCAGGAAAAGCAGAGCAGTCGACATTAATGACATTAATGTTGGTTTTGTCCCACTTACTCTTGTGGTGCCGGAAAACTGTGGCAGACAGAGTGCGCACAATCCCTGGGATCTAAAAGACATCATTGTTATTACACCTGAGTTATTTCCCACTGCAGCGGTTCAATATGTCTGCCTTGAGAAAGGTACATTGCAGGGATTCCACTGCAAACTAAAGAGAGCACGGTATGTAATTAAAATTTGTCATACAAAGTCCAAATGTCATACCATTCAGTCTAGGTCTTCTAAAGTCATCCACAAGAATCATTTCTAACCTGCATCCTCGGTGTCTGAGGTTTACTGTGGGTTTAGTTAACTAAAGCTGCTATTCAGAGCAGATGCCACTGATGTTTTTTATCTTAACAATCAATCAAGTGACAGTGTTAAAGATGAAAGCCGTTGCTAATGGTGACAAACCAAAGAGAATTATTGTCCTACTCTGCAGTCCAGTCATTGGCTCTTTTTATCACAGCCTTGTCTCCAGGTGCAGCTGTTTTCAGGTAAACCCAGTTTGGTGGAGACCAGAGTAGAACTAAAAGGAGAGTGAGTATTGGACTTACATTCGTCAGGTGGCCAGACAATGAACGACAATGTTCCATAAGATATAGGTAACGGCGAAGACTATGTGAGATGATAATACGTCAGTGTTGTGTTTACAGCTTGTTTTGCTGCCCTCAAGTGGCCAGAAAATCAGGTTGAGAAATAGAGGAAGATTGGTGTCACTGAAGGGAAGATTGGCTGTTGGTAGAATGGATAGAAACCCTGGTTTATAGGTGTGTGCTTGGTGCACCCATCCACCAGCCATCCAACACCCTTACCTTTTCCTATGCTGTTAAAACAACAGACTACTTCCTGCGTTACTGCTTAGCATGAACGCGCAGGTAGGTTGCTGTAGGAGAAGACAGCCCTCCTCCAACAAATCTCTACAAACAGGTGAACTGTTTCACTATTCATGGCACTCAAACAGACTGTAAAATGATTGTGTCTTTAATAACAGGGCCATAAATGGTCCTGCATGTGCCATTACCCTGTCATGTTTGATGAAGTGGAACACAGATCAAACAGATGTAACATATTTATAGGTGTCTCTTCATCTCATGGGCCTTGGATGGGTAAGGTTGAGGGTCAGAGGATGTAACACTGTGCGACTTCTTCATTGCTGCACATGAAGAGCCACGCATAAGGTGCAGAATGAAGTACGATAGGAATGGATCACTGAGTTTACTTGTGGCGTCAGCTATGGCTTCCGTCAAGCCCCATCGGGCCAGCTGTCACTTCAACACAGGCCTCAGATCAGTTTAAAGGTTATTCAGCTGACACATGTCTGCCGAATGCAGAGGTGCGGCCTAATGGCTGTACAGCAAATCGACCGGCTGACAGGGGCGAGTCGCCACGCCTGCTGGAGATGCCAATTTAATACGCCAGACTGCTCCCAGTCGCATGATGATGTATTAAAGCTATCTGCCATGCGTCATGGCGTCAGGAGAAGAGGACTCTTCCTCCAGCCGGAGGTGGTTGGTGCAGCCTCACAGGACAGACCTCCTCACTCCTTGGAGTTTTAAAGGCATCTCGTCAATCAAAACGCAATTACCCACAACGGCCGTCGTGTCAGTATTGAGTCTTATTTCTTGATCCTGCCCCAAGTCCCTTTAAATGGAGCACTGTTTAACTTTTAGGGATGGAAATGAAAGAGTGGCAGGCATGTGCACAGGAAAGATAAGATAATTTAATGGCATAGTGAAGTGTTTGGGTTTTTTTACGTTCTATGTTTGTAGAGTGTGCAGCACCCCGGCATGTCCCTTTAAGTGTGTCCACACTGAGAATCTGTGTGTTGCTGGCGTTCTAGTAATCAGCTCCCTACCTGTAGTGGTTAGAGGTGAATGAATCTGCTACAGCAAGGTCTCCAGGTACAATACATGCAGCTACAATGGGATTTCAGGGCCCCAAACCACTGACTCACCCACAATTTGCAGCGTCGAAATCCCATTGCTTCAGTTCATCCGTGGTCGGTGCTGGTGCACCGGCTTTCCGCTTTTATGGTGTACCGTCGTCAAATCCCTGACACACCGTCGGGATTCATCTCCATTCGGAAGCCTCAGCAAATGGTGGATGGACACGGGGATCAGGCCAGGAGAGAGGAGAGAGGAAAAAGAGACAGGGAGTGAAGAGAAAGTGCTGCACCAAGATTTCTGCATCTGTAGCATCGGAAGCTGCTGAGGTAGTTAGTCAATCAGCCATTTAGTCGTAACTATATTTACTTTAATTCCTCTTCAAAGGCCAGCACAGGCATCCAGCAGTCGTTTTTACATAGCGGGACAAAAGGGGTATGGCTTTAAATTCCACTTTCTTTCATGCTCTCGTTATTGTAGATCAGTTTTCCCTATTGAAGAAAGAAAATAAAAAGAGAATAAAAAGAAAGAAAACAGTGTGACTGGCTGCAGGTTTATCAGAGTGGAGAATTATTTGCCAGCGAGGCAGAGGCTTAGAACAAAATCCCCATCCATCTTGACGATGGCGGAAAACAAATGCAATCTGGTTAAGCAAACCCATTAGAAAGCGCCGGTGTTTGTCTGCCCCGGAAACGCAGCAAGATGTGCAACGCTTGCGGAAAAGCTTACATAGGATTAAAGTGTTTACCAAAACATCAAGGTCCTCTGCACTGGCTTTACTGGAGACCCTTAACTGCACCGGTACCCCTCCCATCCAAGTGTGTTGTTGATATAGTGCTAAGCTAACAGTCACCAGAAGCTATTAACCAAGACCAGAGTGAACGGAGGCAAACAAGGCCAAGACAACAAGGGCAGAGTTGGGTAAATAAAGCCTCAGTGAAATCACTTATTCAGCGCCGTTGTTGTTTGACGAACAAGTCAAGGAGTTTGGTTATGTTGTTGGAATATTATCACGGCCACGCAACGTGAGCATTAGATGTTTGTAAAAGAGGAGATCACGCTCTGTGTTTACACAAAAGAAAAAAAGCCGCTCCGTATTGTGTCAAGTTGTTGCTGCATCCTCTGGGGCACGGTTGGACAGTCAGGGAATTCACATTTGAGATGTCAGTGTTGATAATGCACAGTCAGTGCCGTGTGGCAGATGCCATGTTTCCTCAATAGAGCTTAACTTATAGACCCAGTTTTGCTTAAACGAATGAGTTTTCTGTAACCATTCTGCAGAGGAGCAACCAAAACCTGATATCTGAAGACAAATGCGCCTCTCACATCTCCTTAAACTCAACAGAGGCACAAATAAAACGCGCCGCCCTGTGCCCTCTTGTGGAACTCCTACCCAACACAGTGTTTATCTGTCAAACGAAGGCTGTTGGTTATGCACATAACACAAAGCATCTAAACATTTAATAAGAAGCAGCTCATTAATTACCAGTCCACTCACCCTCTTGATTAATTAGCATATGCGGTGGGCCTAAATGCCACATAATGCTGGGTATATATCACCCATGGTGCACCATCTCCCTCCTGTTAACTGCTGATGAATGGTTTCTTTGCCTGAGAGAATATCCTACAGCCCTTTGGTGGCAGTGACCTTTTACTGACCTTTGACCCCCCACCCCTCCTAAACCCCTTCCCCTACCTGACCCCTGGCTTGCTGTATTGTTACTGTATATTACTCTCCCTAAATGCAACTTACTTAAGCATGCATTAACCCAACTTCTTATAGTGGAACTAAAATCCAAAATAAAACCATGTCTGATTTACCTCTCTTTCTCTGACGTACATCCAGATTGCACGCCCTGTCCTGTGTTTTAAAATACTAACAAGAGAAATGTATTGAAGTAACTAATAATAAAGAGTTTATTATTAGTTAAACAAAGGTGGTGACACTTTGCCTATAAACTGTCCCCCTCTCTTTGTCTGCCTCAGTGTGTGCTTTCTGGTTGTTCATCTTTTATAGTGTGAGAAATTTAATGCCTTACTTTCTTGCTTGCTAATCTGTTTTATTTCTGTCTTTTTGTACATATATGTTAATACACATATATGTGTATCTCTCTTTCTTTTCTGAAAATGTTCAAATTTTACCTTATCTGCTAATTTGCTAAGAATCACTACTGCCAATGTTTTGATGATTTTTTCCCCCCAATTAGAATAAAACTTCCTCTTTTCTCTATGAATGTAATGCTTTTTATTGAGCAGCACAAGGTCTTTTAAAGATTGGGTCTCAAAACGCCGTAGCTGTATTGGAGTTTCAAATTCATGTCCTCATAGAGAAAAAAGAGAAGCTACCTACAAAGTAGACCCTCACCACTTTATGTGAAAACTGTTCCAAGCTGTTTCTATGCTGATCTCTACTATTCTCCTGTTATTTAATAGCTACCTCTGATTGAAATTTGGATTTAAATCAATGAATGAGTCGATTAATTTTTGTGCATGGCAAAGAAGTTGCAGCTTAGGGTTTGTAAAACTGTCAGTGTTGAGAGTGCTGTTCTCTTTTGTAGATGGGCATGTATATGCTCATTGTTTGTATATCCCCATCCCTTCCTTACAGCCAAAAGCTCTAATGCCGCCCGACCGCTTCGTGCCGCCTTTACATGGACATGGCAACTGATGTACACGTTCACCCCCATCTATGTCATTTCCTTCCTAGTATGTTCATAGGTCCCACCCCGTCTCACATTCCCTGCTCCCAAACCCTTTACGTAGAGATTCTAAGATATGTACAGTCATCCATTTGTTCATTACTGATGAACATGTTAAAGTCGAGCAAAAAGAAAAAAAAAAAGTCATCTAATCAGGCTGTAGATATTTATGAAGATAACTTATCTATCAAAGCAAGAATTATAGATATACAGTTTTCTTTTTTATACAAAACTAAATGAGTATCAAAAGAACAAAAAAAAGATATCCTGAACAGAATGGTGAAGATTATTTTTCATGTCATGATGTGTGGATGTATGTGTTGTTGCCTCCCTGTACCATCCTGTCTAAAAGAGAAATATATACTAATTAATCAGAAATTGTTAAAACAAAACTAACCTAACTTGTCCAAAGGCATTCTTACACAACTTTCTTTTGTAAATTTTTTTTTTCTTCCTGCCAAAATCATGCGGGCAATTTGTTGATGTAAGTTGACAAAACTGATGGTATGCTTTCTTCCTTTGAAAACTGTTTTTTGTAGGCTTTTATGATTTTCCGAGCTGACTTTGTTACCTGTTTTTTTTACCTGTTTTTTCTACTTACTTCTTACTAATCCCTTTCTTGATAGCTCTATCTGTGGCTTTACTTTGTGAATGTTTTTTTTACGATGTTTGCTCTAACTCTGAACTCTTTTTGCAATGCCTTTAATTATCGTTTTGGTTTCCTTGGTTTTTTCGTTGTGTTCTTTTTCTTTATTGTTCCAAAAGGTTTGCATCTCTTTATAGTGCCCTGTTTGTGAGCCTTTGCAATGTACAAACTGGCCACTTTGGCAAGAGGATAAGCAGCTTCAGTAGACATCTGAATGTTTCAAACTCTTTGTAGTCGTTGAACAAAACAGGTTTTGCCAATAACTTAAAATGAATTTCTTATAAATGAGAGAATGTGGTAATATTTTCTGTTCTCAATTCGGACACTAATGAATCATACTGTAACCATCACTCTCCAAAATGAAGAAGTCATGTAAGAGTCTTACAGTTGGCAAACATTCAGGTGTCATTGAACTGCCTGGTGACTTTGTGCCATTGTGGTAACTGTAGGGGTCAAAAGGCAAGAGGCTAGGGCAAATAGGGGAGCCTACTAATGCTGAGAGAGAACAGTGCCCTCAGTTCTTCAGGACAACTTGTGAGCAGTGACAGTTTTGTCTTTTAGATCAGTGTGTGACCCTCGGTTAGACCTAAAGAACCAGTCAGGTTTTTAAGAGGCTCAGAAGAATGTTGTTGGACCTTGGAGCGCTTCCAGTCCAGGAACATTACCTTCCCCTTATTAGTTTTCTGTTGTTTCTCAGCTTTATGACGCCGCTATTAGTGTTAGTGTTTGTCCACTCATGTAGGTCAGCGGGGTTTCAAAAAAGTGCAAATCTCTTTGCAGCTGTGTGAAAACAACTTTGCAAACATGTTTCTCATTTCAGACGTTGTTAACTTTCTTTCAGGCCCACTGACTTGCACTTGAATTGCAAACAAATGCTAATACCCTCTGCATCTTTTTACCCATAGAGCGCATGTTTTGATACTCAGAGTTTTTGAATGGACTAAAAAGCATTCACACCTGATATGATAAATGAAACAAGCCTCTTAAAAGCCTTAGTGTATGTGCAGAAATATGCAGCATCATCAGATAGAGCTAAATATAGGGCCACACTGTGTGGTACACACACACACAGTAATTCACACTAATCAGCTCTGAATTAACATGCAGCACATAGAGCATATAATAACCTTGACTAGTACATAGTGCAGTGTGCATGTAGCTCTGATAAAACGAACTGCTAAATGGGAAGACTTAGGACATGATATGTATGAGGGGTCAGTTTATTGTGGCTCACCCTTGTGCATCCCTCAAAGCCTTTTGATGCAATGTATACTTTATTTATGGCTGTTGTTTTCTTTGAGTTTGGGTCTTGTTTGGTTCTGAGTTTTGTTGTTTTTGCACTGGTGCAGTATTTTCTGTTCTTTCTTTCTTTGTTTCTCTTCAGTTCATTTCCTCCCTATGTTGAGCTTTGCTTTTTACGTTTTTCAGTTACCGGTTCTTTTGGTGTTTGCTTCTTGCTTTGCTGACGAAACTCTTTCTGCGCTCTGACTCTGTCCGTCTCTCTGCTTCACTTTCCAGGAGGGGAACTAGTCATCCCCGTGCTAGTCGAGGACCCCATAGACATCCCTTCTGTATCCACCCGTTCTCCCTTCATCCCCCTCCCCCCAACCCTCCGTCCCGTCCTCACCATTATTGAGACCACCAAAGAATCCTTGGCCATGGCCACTGAGGCGGGGGTACCTTGCTTGTCGGACCGAGGCAGCGATGATTGTGATGATGGTGATGGTGGTGATGATGGTGATGATGATGATGATGATGGCATGGTGATTTCGGGGTTTGGCTCTGGCGAAGCTTTCGACTCTAGCCTGCCCCCGACTGACGATGAAGATTTTTACACGACCTTCTCCCTGGTAACAGATAAGATCTTGACCACATCGGCCTATGAAGGTGGCTACAAAGCCCTCGCACCCAAGTGGGAGGCCAAGGACTTGAGGCCTAGCAAAGCCTCTGAGGCAGGTAGGACTACACCCACCTCGCCTCTACCCGACCTCCGGGGCACGCCACCGGCGGCAGTCCCCTCAGACACGCCACCCAAGCTGCCCGCCGGGAAAATGAACAACCGCGAGGTAAAACCCCCGCAGCCGGACGTAGTCCTGCTTCCCCTGCCCACGTCCTTCGATCTGGACGGCACCAAGCCACGGGGCCCCTTCATCACCTCGCCCATGCTGCGCACGGTGCCTGCGGCCTTGCCCACAGTGCCCGGCGTGGTGCGGCGAGTGCCCCCAGGGGCATCAGAGGTGATCCGAGAATCCAGCAGTACAACGGGCATGGTGGTGGGCATTGTCTCAGCCGCTGCCCTCTGCATCCTCATCCTCCTCTACGCCATGTACAAGTACAGGAACAGGGACGAGGGTTCCTACCAGGTGGACGAGACGCGCAACTACATCAGCAACTCGGCACAAACCAATGGCGCTGTGGTGAAGGATAAAACACCCAGCGGCAGCGCCAAAGGCAGCGCCAGTAGCAAGAGACCGAAAGACAAGGACAAGGAATATTATGTATAGAAATCAAGTCATTTCCCAACACATAAAAAATAAACTGTTTGGAACAAAGTTATAAACATTTTGACAGTACCATATTGGCAACTGTGATTTAAAAAGGATAAAACCTCCTGCGAACTCAAGACTTATTGAGTCACTGAGACATTTACAAAAGAACTTTGGCTTATGGAAGCACACTTACTATTGTAAGCATTACAGAGAGACAATGCAGTACAACTTCACCGGGACTCAACGTGGACGTTTTTAAGGAGTCCCTGCTGGAGACATTTGGCAGTGTGAATAACATCGCTCGAACATCCACACGACCCCAAGTGACTGTCAAGAGGTGTGTGATCCTTGGAGTTCTAATGACCTTGTCCATTGTAACCCTGTAAAATACGATCACTGTCATTTCAGCCATTCTGAGCATGCATGTGAGGTGTATGTGACGTGGTGCTGGCATCTGTGTAAGTGAGGGACCTCAAGAAACAATGATTGTCGGGAAAGTTGGAAGTCAAAACATGATTTTGCATTACAAGCGGTTTCATTAAATGTAGCTTTCATGGATGCGATGTGAGGTAAAGTATATGTAAACTTAAATCTGTCTTTTGATTTCTTTTTTTTCTTTGTTAGGTTTTTTTTATTTATTCATTTACTAATTTATTTATTGAATTTGGATCTTTTATTTTCATGAAGGATGATGTCCTAGGGTTGACTAGGCAGTGCTCAGTGACCGCTCAGCAGGATGTGATACAGCAATGTATCTCAATATTTCTCCCTCTCGCCCTCACGTCTCCGCTAAGGATTGGACTGCTCCGCATGGCATCCAAATTCTAGACGGTGTTCAAGCGTGAAAAAGCGGATCCAAAAGGCAAATTGCACAACACATTGTTGTTTCTCTGAATTTTAAAATCTCTGATAGCATTTTCCCTTTTCTTTCATTTCATTGTTTTTTCTGTTCAGTTTCCTTTTACATTTCCTGAGATGCTGTGGCAAAATGCGTCATCATCAATTTGTGTCTGGCGGAGATTTAATTGTTGCAATCTTAAAAAAGAAAAAAAATCCAGGCTAAAGACTTACTCCAGTGTGAACAAGTGTGATTCTATCTGTTGTCACAGACGACTGTGTCAAAAACAACGAATATGTTTACATATTTTATTACATCATAGCCGTTGTGCTTTGCAGGTCAATATTGTACAGAAAATTCAAGTTTCTGTTCAGTTTTTTTAAACCCTCTTCTTGTATAGACGGACCATTTGATTTGATTTTTCTGCTGTAGCAACATGACAAAAAATCATTTTTATTCTTTTGCCAGGAACGCCTGGAGATTAAGAAAAAAACAACAAAAAAAAGATGTGCACAGGAACATTTGTTTAGGCAGGAGCAAATGTTGTTAGATTAGAAGTCTAGTCTCTCTGGATGGTGTTTCTCTTCAGTCGCATGAATATTTGACCATTGGAAGCTGTCAAGTCGAATAGTAAACACCTCCCTCAGATCTTGTACTAGGGACTCCTCCCTATTATGAAATTACTTTCATCATGTTATTTATTTTTTTATTGGAAATTTAAAAAAAAAAAACAGAACAAGAGAATAAAGACAGATTATGATGGATTTGGAGATTTACTGCTAGCACCTTACTGACGTACAGGTGTGTTTTTTTCTTTGTTTCTTTCTTTTCTTTTTTAACGTGGCGTCAGTGTTCTCGTCTGCTCAGCTCGTCTTTTTGCATTTGATTTTTTTTTTTTTCTGTTATTGTGTAGCTTAATTTTATGTCTCATTTTTATGACATTATCTTCCAGCAATATGTTGTTTTTTTATGTCATTATTTATTGCTGAAGTTATTTGTTCTCATTCATTTTCATGCAAAACCAGTCAGTGTGTCTGTTCACTTTGATTTTTTGTGTTGGTACTTGGCTTTTTAAACCAGTTAATTATTATTGTCTTATGCTCCTTTGACTCCAAACAATTCCCAGAAATAAAAAAAAAATGTTGTTCCCAAACTCTCTGGATGTCACGACTGCAGGTGGCTGTCACTCGTCCATGTTGTGGTGTGAGAGCAGGAGAAGACACGAGGTACAGCACCATCTCCCCAGAAGACTATTCACCAAAACCTGAATTTCTCATCCTTTTGCTATCACTTCAGTGATTTCCTTTTATACCAAAAAATGCTATCATTTCTATTCAAATGAAGTCCAGAGCAGAGGAGCTCAACACTATCATTTACCTTTAGATGATTATGCAAATTCATACACTGTTCATTGATGCAACAAAAGAAAAAAAGAAATGAGAGGAGAAAACGTTTATTGGAGGGTCTGGAGTCTTCACAACAACAGAGGAATGACGTTGGGTTTCTTTAGAGTCAGGTCTTTCACAGAGTGTGCAGTCAAATGAGATTCTCCACAACCATATGGCCAGGTTATGAGCTACTCAATGGCAGCAGCACCTGCTTTCCAAGCTCGTTTTTACACTGTCCATATTTCGTGCAAATGGGCCTTCACAGAGCTGGTCATTAACTTGCAATAGCCCATTGATGTAGGATATCAGAGCAGCGTGTGTGAGTATATCCAGCTTGCACAATGACTACATATTAACTCATTCATCCTGCCACAGGCAATGGGAACAAGGAGGCCAGCAGGGATTCGTTCCAATGTGGGACTGTTTTTTTTTTTTTTGTTCCCTTACATTCTCAGACAGACCCACATTTCAATATTATTTTTTGTGCTTTCACCAAAAAATGTGTGGAAATTTGTTCTGCATAAGTCAACATACTAAAAAATTAATGTGTAAGAAAACAACATTCATTTTAGCAAGCAATGACATTCAATCTCGCTGCAGCGGCAGCCTGGGGGCAGACAGCAGTAACTGCACAGCAGCGGAATTCAGCAGAAATGCTTTAAAGCAGCTATAATCAATATATTTATATTAACAATGGTTCACATCACTGCTTGACCCTGCAGTACCCTTGAGCGATGCAGAGTAATACGGTCTACCAGCAAAATGTTTTCCCTAAGCTTTCTTGTCCGTTTTCAGTCATTTGGTTAGAAAAATAGCTTTATTTTCACTCATGTAGGAATAAAAATAATGTTATTAATTTTGTCTTTTGAGTTAGGTGCCCTTTGTTTATTAATATTTATATTGGAGTCTCTGATACAGACGTTTGATGAAATTTGTATTTTAAAGAGGACGTGAAACACTCAGACAACCTCACATAATTCACCGAATGGATGGAACCTTCACATTTCCCTGTGCTCCATCTGCATTGAGATTAATATTAAATAACAACAACAAAAGAAAAACTACCTGTTATTACTCAACCATTTCACTTCAGACTGATAGTACTCGACCTCAGGGTGTCATCTGGAAAAAATCAGGTCAATCTGATGTAACATTTCAGAATAAAAGCCCTCTGAACATTCTCATTTCCCTGTGCTCCATCTACATTAAGATTAATATTAAATCACAACAACAACAACAAAAAACTACCTGTTATTACTCAACCATTTCACTTCAGACTGATAGTACTCAACCTCAGGGTATCACCCAGAAAAACATCAGGTCAATTTGATGTAGCATTTCAGAATAAAAGCCTTCTGAACGTTGTTGTTATTATTTAATATCAATCTTACTGTTGATGGAGCACAGGGAAATATGAAAGTGGTTAAATGGTTTTACTCCACCATGGTTGGGTTTATGAACTGTCTCATTTAGATACATGGACTTCCTCATTTAGGCTACAGGTGTGTTCAGTGAAAATCAGTTAGTAAAGTTAGATTAAGCTTTGACTAAGGCTAACTGAAGCCTGAGCTCCACCAGTTTTGGCTTGAAGTTCAGCTCTGCTTTGTTCTCCCAGCAAATTCAATAGGCTGTTTCACAAGACTTATTCAGTTTTACTGCATATCCTTTCTCTCCTGTGTTAAAATGAATGTACATCAGAGTCAGACTCAGCGTAACATGATTTTGAGCAAATATGTAGCCTAGCCGCTGCGTTTGAAGGACTGAATACTAATGTCACATATTCTCATTTTAAGGTATTTCAGAGCTTAAGGAATGTGAAGCTGTGAGGCTGTTTGCTATCTCTGATTAGTTCTTTTCTAAGCTGACTGCCCTTTTTGAAATCACTCAATATTTATCTGGTCTTCTGTAAATTGAGCCTCGAGCCGCAGCACACTGTGCACCGGGGTAGAACTTCTCTGCCTTTATCTCTCAGCTGTCAGAGCTGATTTGCGATCAGGAGAATCTGTCAGCGACACTTAGCTTCATTCACAACATTACACTGGAATATGAATCTCGGTCTAATTGTACATAAAGAAGGCATGGTCTCATGACATCCTGCTAGGGAAGGTAATTGGCCTTTTCCACGGTGCAGAGGGCAGATATTAAAATAAAAAAGGCAAATCCAATGAAGCACTTACCACAGCAGTAACTTTAGGAAACAAACACAAGCACCAGGGAAGGTGACTGCAGCATCAAGCATTAATAACACACATATAGAAATTTCTCAAAGCAGCAAATAAATATGTTTGCAATTACTATTATAATCACAATTAATTCAAAAGCTGCGTTTATGCTGAAACAAGGAATGTACGTCTCCACTAAGACTTTCTTGTAAGAAACCCTGAAACAGCGAGGTCTTGCTGTATTTGTAACCATTAGTCACTTTCAAATTTACACCAGCAGGGTGTCAGCGGAGGAAAATGTATCCATTTGATATTCACAAGCCATTTGCTTACACAGTTGTTGGCTGACAAAGTTTATTGATTAGATTTTATGTGTAGCAACTACTTTTCCTTTTAGTCAAATTAGTAGAAGTAGATTACATCAATCCCACTGATGTTGGCTGGATAATTCATATCTTAATTGACAGAAAAACAATTTACATTTGCTAATGGCTTTTCCAAATGGATTTCTGTGTGCGTTTGACTGCATTAGCTCTGCCTTCGCCACGTATAAGGTCTCTGGAACGCCAACAAGGGAGCAGCTCGGCTCCCATTCACACATTTAACGGCTGACAGCTGACCCGTCATGAAATTTTACTTCAACTAATGAACTGGTTAATTCCACTCAAACGATTTATAGCATGTTTTTCCTTTCAAATAAACAGTGGATATATAAGAGCAATACATCAGCTCTGTCACTGATTACAGATTAGATCTGTTGTTGTTGCTTCGTACACTGAGACAGGATAGTACTGTTAAAAAAAACAAAACAAAGGAGTGTCTGCAGCTGTGGCGTTTTATGGCTCTCCTGTATAGACTGGAGCGTTTTCTCTAGTAAAGGTTCAGGAGAGATGCTACATCCTCCGGGGACCGGAGCAAAGCAGCTGTGAAGGCGATGGTGATCTGTCCTGACAGGTAAAATATGAGCCCGCTGACCTTAACTCCAGCATTATGAAGGGCACACACATACACATGTGCAAACCTCAAAAAGAAGTGTGTGTGTGTGTGTGTTTGTGTTTCTGTTTGTGTGTAGGCATGTGTGTGCATCAAGCACGCCGCATCAAAGTTCACAGAAAAAAGAGGTGGTTGCACATGTGTGGGTTAAGCATTCATATTCATACATCTCAGTGGGTGCACACAGTGATGCATTAGTGGAACAGTCAGGTGTATATATGTGCACTTAATTCACTTTTGTGTCTCTCTGCGAGGAGCACACCTCCTCTTCCGCTCCATCACTCACCAGCCAAAGCTTTCAGTTAGCTCCTCAGCCCTAATTAACTGCCAAGATATGAATGCGCTAATCTGGGCTCTAAATCTTCAGTTCCACTGACAAAAGCTTTTACAGGCTGTCACAGCTGCATGATAAACAGCAGGGCTGCTCTCTCCTCCAGTGGACACAGTGCCATCTAGGGACCAGGTTTGGCAGCTCATGAGGTTTAGACTTCAGGGTTTTTATTGTCATACATAATGCATGTCAGACTATATTCACTAAAAGTATGTTTTGGGGGTTTTTTTTTGTTTTGTTTTGTTTTTTATAAAACCTCTACAGCCACAGCCAAAATCTACTATAATTTTCAGCAATTTAGTAAAGTGAATCTACTAGGTGTTTTAATTTTACTGATGTTAGAGTAGTATTACCATATGTTTGAATAGATTAGCACTGAAATGGAACAGAAAATAAAGCAGGGCTGCAAAGTACAAGAGCGAGCCTTGCCTGCACACTGAAACACTGATTCACTGTTTTTCTGCAGTCAAGAGCATCAACAGGACTATGAGGATAGAGACAGGCCATGTATGATGCGAGTGGAGGGTGCATGAGTACGTGGGTGCACATTTATACTGAATGTGTCTGTCTCTATCTGTATGTGTCAGAGAGTGATGTTCAAAACTCTGTTTGAGCCAGTGTGTGTGTGTGTGTGCTGTATCAACTATCAGACAGACAGGCCTCCTATCCAAGCTTGACAGTGCGATTGGATCCAGGGAGAATCCCAATGAAGCAATGAGCATCTCACCGGCAGTTCAGTTCCCTCAGGGCCCCCACGCAGCCCACAGGACGGCCCCACCCCTGCCTGTTTGGACTAGATGGAGAGTTGAGGCAAGATGGGACCTAGGAAGGGGGAAAAAGGCAAGTGAACTTCAAACTGCTTTGACTGCTGTGAAGGTGACTGCGGCAAAACCAGCGGTAAATATGATCTGATTGTAAGTGATGGTGGCAGATAATTGTTGAAGCTGTCTGATGGGGGTTCTGTGTGCAGCTCACATCAGATGTGCTGTGTTTGGATTTATAACTTCACACCATGGATTTTAAATGATTTGGACACGAGGTGATAATGATCGACAAAAACAGAAAATTCAAGCAATGATATCTAGGCAGCAAGGACGAGGGCAGGCTGACATAGAGACAAACAATGCACATCAGACTCCCCACAGAAATTCCCCAGCCCAGAAATCAAACACATAACCTTGTTGCTGTGGGGTGACAGTGCTACATAATCAACATTTAATAGTGAATTCAGTTTAAAAAGACAGTTAAATCTGATTGAGAAGAACTGTGACACAGTTTTACACAAAGAAGTTGGTAAACTTTTCAAGGCCTTTTGTCTCTTGACAGACGTAGCAAATAACAGCGTTGTAGCTGAGTTGGCAGGTTATCTAAAACTAAAACATCCATCTGGTTGACTTGGTTGGTTCTTAGCTTGGATGCGGTGGTTGAGACAGGATTTATGTTAAGTGTATAGTACACTACAAGGATCAGGCTTCACCAGCTAAACATAAATCAGTTTGTGTTTTCACTACTGTAATGGTTCTTAGCTGCCAGTTTCATACTTGTGATTTACTAAATTGTGTTGGACCACGAACATTTGAATCAAGGTTGAAAACTTTACTTTCAGCCTAAACATGCTTTGTTTCATATCTTGACTGAAATAGACAGTCAGCACCATAACTGAGCCGTGATCCCGTGACAGATCCACACAGCCAGGGATTCATATGTCACACACCTAAGGAACCAATCATCAACTTGTGGGAGCGGGTGTGGGCAAAATAAACCTGACACCTAGTCAGGAAAGAGGGAGTGAAGCGTTTGCTAGTGTTGTAGTACTTGAGACCGGTCTTGGTCTTGTCTCAGAATCGACTGCATTTTTACTTGGTCTCGGTCGAGGTGGAGGTCAAGACCAGTCAAGACCACAGCTGCAGTGACATCTTTATCTTTTTTTTTTTTTAAACCACAAATGTCTCTGTCACTCACTCCCTTTGGTTTATATAATATCATTCAATAGCTTCAAGATAATTAAAACTGGTCCACAAAAGTATCTGCTTGTGTAACCATCTGAAAAACTTGGTTTTATCAGTGTCAGAAGTGTCAGACCTCAGCAGGTTCTGTGCTGTGTTCTTCTGTTCAATCCAAACCTTGTTTTAATTAAATCTGGTTTAGATTTTAAATAAAATAATCCTTTCTTTTTAGCTGAGGAATAATGTAAATATCAAGCCACATGATTATTATGAGTACTGCTACTGAATACATTGTGACCTTGAAAAAGGTCTTGCATGGTTTGGTCTCAGTCTTGGGCTTGATCTCCATCCAATTCATATCACTGAATGTAACCCAGAAACCTCTCTGTTTAATGTAACAGCTCACACACCAAGACCATTTTAGAACAAACTGAGCATCATAGCCTCTGTGAAGGAGGATTCACTGTAGGGCTGTTGTATCAGACTACATCAGTTTTAGGTGGTGTTCCCAATAACTTGCCAACTGAGTGTGTATCAGTAATCATCAGTTGTATGCACAGACTGCAGAGCGTCTGACTGGAATTAATTGGCCAATTTCACTGTGTTCAGTTTAATAGTTTAATCATGTATTATTGTCTCTCAGGGTTCTGCCACAGAACAATGTCATTACCTGTCCTTGGGCATGTTATGTGATTATATGGAGTTTTACCTTCACAACACTGTGTGCTACAAATAGCTACACCTACCATTCTGAGACACCGTCTAGTCACAAGTTTTAGAGCAGAAGAAACTCCTGAGTCCTTGACTGACTGAGGCTCAAACCTGTGTCTGGGTTCTCTGATGTTTTCCTCCTCCTCTAACCGTCTTGTTATTCACTGCTCTTTCACAACCGAGAAAACGCAGCAGTGGTGAGCAGGGCCGAAGGCCTGATCTGAAACTTGACAATGAGGAAGTACTGTAAGAGTAGATGGGCTTCCAGCCTTTTTAACAAGGCTGGAAGTAAAATATGACAGAGTATTTCCAAAACATTACCAGAGAGGGACTGGAAAGGCCGGTGCTAGTTAAGACTTTAGTTAAGTGTGGATCACTTGCTAACCTCATTGGCCACATCCCATTAAAGGCAATCAACTATATCAACAGGGAGTCACTGTTGCATCACAAGCTGTAACCAAGTGAACCAAAATGTCAGTGTAGGTACCATGATGTGTATTAAATTCAACTGTCAGCCATTTCTAAGTGTAGGTATTAACTTTTTTTATATGTTAATGCGGCTAATGCTACATTCAGATACCTAGGAATTACAGGAATTACGGGCACTGTGTGCAGGTAGTGACTGCCCTCTTTCTTTCACACTACCCTGATCCCATACCACCATTATTCCATCTGAACATTCATGTCGACTCACAACTTAAATCTACATCCAACATTAACCTTCCCATCAATTACCGCCCCAGACTAATTGAGATCCGGAGGTTTTTGGCTCTACCTTCACAACGTTGAACTCTACACCACACCTGTTTTTACCATAATTTTCTCACAGCTGTTCATACCCTGTCTGGGCCAGCCAAATTTTATCCCTGCTGATTCCAGTTGGTCACAGACAATACAACAGCTGCACAGAGCAGGTTTCATTTCAGTTGTTTGGTAGATTTCACCCAAACAGTTTCAAAAACCAGCTCAGTATGAAACAAAAGTACAACAAACTGATCAGAAATATATACACAGGAGGATTATAAAGAGATAAGTAGTAGCTGCCTAGAGGCCAGAGTCAGCACCTTTACCCCCCTCTGTGGGCTAATCACAAATTCATATGATGTAGTTGAGTGATAATTGATAAACTAACAACGATAGAATCTGTGACTGTTTTAGCCACATCACTCAAGTCAATTCACACCTGGGTTTTAACTGTCACCATCTGGTTGCCGTGAGGATAGGTCGTGCCGCTCCACGCGATTTAGCACATGTCCTCACTGCTGATGACACTCGAGTGTGGCATAAAGGGTGTGAAGAGGCTCCCGCTCACAGTGCCAGGAGAGGTCATTCTGGCAGCACGATTGGCAGACTGAATGGCTGCTCCTCCGCACCTGTCTGCCATCAAACATGGAAATCACCCTACTCACCCGTGACTGTTGCATATTCCATGAGAAAACACCGTGTGCAGCACTTTATCTTATTTCAAAGTGGGATATAAATACAAATTGTTGCACAACAATTGCACAAAAAAACATGTTTGGGTTTTTTCTTTTTTTTGTTTTTTTTTTATTCTAAGCCCAGAGGAAAATGAGCTTGATACGGAGACTCAGCTGCAATAACCCATTCACTTATTGAACGACAGCGGCTGGATACACTCTCAGCCTCCGGGCTTAAACGAAAAAGCAGAGCATGGTTGCTTGATTGAATGGGTTTGTAATGCAAGCCAAATAGGTTTGTTCTAATGGGAATCAGCCTCAGTGACGGCTGCAGAGGCTTATGCCAGCACTATAACAGCAGTAAGCAGCAGTGGCAAACACCCCATCGCTGTTTGATTGGCTATGAGAGGCAGAAGCAACACTAAGGGGTTGCTGTGTTTACTAATAGCCATTTTAGTGGGGTAATATTCAATGAGCCTTAACTTCAGGAATCACTGGATATCTGAGGAAGATATCTGCACACAGGCTGTGCTTACTCAGGTGCTTTTACTGTGACGGGGCTTCAGAACTAAACATCCTGCACTGACCCATATTTTGAATTCCCTACAAGATCATGAATAGGTAAATGATCTGTATTAATACATTTCTTTAAGTCCACCTAATGGAATGAAGTCACTTTTTGATTTGTTCAAGTTTTGTGTCAGAAATTTCTGCTGCAATGGAGACAAAACTAATTTCACTCTCACTACATGGAGGATTGAAAAATTACATTTCAGTATTAGCAATGTGTCAAAAAATAACATCCCAAGCTGGAAAAGAAATCCTCCACACAGAGACTGTCTTGGTATTTCCAAAGTTTTCATCCACATTTCATGGCTTCTCTCAGTGGTCCGAGTTGTATCGACAAAGGAGGGGGTCAAAGTCATCAACCAGGAGTTGGCGGAGGGTCAGTGAAAGATCAAGGAGGCCATTCACATTCAGCACGAGAGACCGTCCTTGAACAGAGACAGGGGTCACAGTCTCTCCACAATGTTTATGACTACCTTCTGTCACGTGACCCAAATTTCAAGTATAGGTCACTGGATGACAGCTAGACTGTCTTCATGACCACTGCCGAAAAAAAAAGGTGGTTAAATGTTGCTGAAAGCTGCAGAAACACCAAGGAAATGTGGAGAATTTTTGTTTTTCTTCCAAACTGGTTTTTCCAAGGTGAACGCTGAACCTTCAAGCTCAAAGTGAAACTTGTTATGCTGAATAATCCGCCGAGCACTTTGTCAAAAGTTTTTACTGTGGACCTACTTCTACTGAAGTAATATGCACGAGCTGAGTATGTGGGTGAACATTTATCCAATGTGACTGTTTTTTAAATGTAATTTCTCAGCACTGTGAGCACCACACGCTGAGTCCTGTTAGCTTCCATTGTGGTGCGGCGGAGGCAGAAACGAGCGAGCTGCAATTAGCCACTGATGTGACACATCAGGTATAAAGGTGGAGAGCGTAGAGGTGGAGCTGAGAGACGCTGAGGAGGATAAGCAGCACATGCAACTCTTCGTATGTCGCTCACGTAACATTACATGTGCTTAGCCTCTCAGAGAGGATGTTTGTGTCATTGTGTGCGTTGACTGTCAGCTCCACACATGCATCACCCTGCTAATGACCTGATCCCTCAGCCTCTCTGGGACTCCCTGTGTACAGATCTGAGTGCTACTGGCATGTTTTAAATAACTTTGACTGTTTATGCCACAATTTATTTTGACAAGCTCAGACAGACTGTTAAGTTTCTCATGCTTGTGAAAATGTAGATTACACACGGCTCCTTTCCCCCCCCCGTGTTCTACGTTGGAGCTGTGTTCTCCTCTGCCGGAAAATACAAACATGAACCAGTGGAAAGCTCTGAATTTATTCATTACCATCTCTCAACCTGACAAAGTGGAGTAAAGCTGGACTAATGATGGGGCAGAATGTAAATGGGGAAACTAGTCTGCAGGGAGCAGTAGGACTGATCTATGAGTCTGCATGTGTTTTGCAACCTAATATGGCTTAGATAAGCAGATACTTTCCTATAGGGACGCAGTTACAGTGTAAAGAAGGACATTAGGGAGCAGCCTTGTTTGCGAATGTGTGTGTGTGTGTGAGACTGACAGAGCCTGCCAAATATGATTCATTTAAACAAATGTGAATATATGAAAATCTATGATGAATGAGAGGGAGGATGCAAAACATTGACTGCTCATGATCTTCAAATTTAAATCCAAGCATAAGTTTAATCCCTCCAGGGAACAAATGTTATTGCTGAGACTGAGACTCTGCTCTCATCTGATAGCAGTTATAAGGCAAAAACAAAACAATTTCAGTTCCCATATAGACTTCTGTTAATCTGTAAGACTTTCTGGACTGGTTGGGACCTCGACTTCCCTCTGGGTTTTTAAACCCTATCCAGCTAGCATAAGTCAATAGATGAATGTAAAATGTGAAGTATTAAAGTTTAAGAAGTCATAAAACAAGTGCAGTCAGTGTTGTAACACAGTGTTTATTTCTCTGGACCTCAGCTTTCGAGATGTACTCAGAACCAGTACTTACAGGAGAAACAGGGATTGAGTGAAGGCTTAGTACAGCTTCGCAGCTCATTTTTGCTCTAAGCTTGGCTGAGCTTTGCTTTCCTC